>JANHFT010006534.1:0-14156 GCA_032467955.1 Pseudoxenodon macrops
GCTTTTTTGGCAGCTGCTGCACACTGCTGGCTCATATTTAAGTCTTCGTCCACTAGGACTCCAAGATCCCTCTCACAGTTACTACTATTGAGCGAGGTACCACCTATAGGTATACCTATAATAGCCTAAACCTAAAAATTGTTGATAAGAAAAACAAAATAGTCTGAATAGTAAACATGGCAAAACCTGGAGACAGCAAAATAAAAGAGAAAGAGCTGAAGACAATCCCAAAATTTAAAAAAATCTGCAAATGAAAGTGGAATGACTGTGGCAAAAGAAAGCAAAGATAATGCCAAAAACAATAGGGCCCTTATGTACAATTCTAAAACATCTGGAGCACCACTTAAACAACATCAGCATTGACAAAATCCCCATCAATCAATTGCAAAATATAGCTTTATTTGGAACAGCTTACATTCTGCAACAATAGTTGTAACACTATAAAACATTAACATCTGTCTATCACAGATCCTTAGGAAGGGCTTGATAGGTGAATAGAAAATGCCAGATGTATATTTGTTAAATAATGTGAGAAAATTATAACCTTCTATAGAGTAACATTCTCTCAAATGTCCTCACTCCGGTTACATGCACACACAAATATCTGTGTATATGTAGACACATACATACACGCATACACCGAAAATATTTCTTCAAAGCGAATAGACTTCCACAGTCACCGAATGAGACTATTTCAGCACTTAGCACTAGCATTTTAAAGCCTTGGAGTAGCATGGGGATGTTTTCATTTCTGATAAATGCTTTCTAGCCTTTAATCAATGGTCTTTCCTTTTTCCGGAGAGAAAATATGACTCTGGGGATGTTAGGAAGACATCATAAAGTAAATATAGATTGCTTTTAATAGTGCCACCCTTTCATGCATGTTTACGCAAAGGCTTTCATCCTAAATAACGTTTCTGATTACAACATAAAAAGAAATCGGTGAGTGAGCTATGGAATCTGCATATGCACTCCCCACCCCCCAAAAATGCCATTTTAAACCTGGTACAGTAGTTTCTAGCCAACATAAAATTCTACCCAACTGAAACACAAACACTTTGCAACAAAATACATCCAACAAGATGTATCAAGAGAGCTGTTCATTTGTCACATTTAACAAGTTTTCAGTGTTGGTAAGAGAAGATGATTTCTATCTACTCAGCTTAGTGTTTGTCATCAAACACCTTTCCTTTCTGTGGTACACTTCAATGAAAATGTGCATTTTGTATTTCATTGGCACTTTGTCTCCCAAAGCCAATTTCCTCCTTTCTCATTACAAGGTGAACTTTTTTTTTTTGCTGCCTAGCACAAAAGCCACTGCGCAAACCTTATCTTTTTATAATTAAGCAGGTTTGTGTCCAGGAAGTTGTTCTAGAACATTTTTCTTACCCCAAAGCTGTAACAACCACAGCACAAAGACATCTGCTCAATTTTACTGGATTTCAGCAGCTTCATTCATGTGGAAGAAGCCCTGTGCTGGGACATGACATCTAATTATGTCGCAGAAAAATAAAAGCAAAAAATGAGTCTACATAAATCTGTTAGGGTTTGTTTTTTTAAAAGGAAAACTTAATATTCTAAAAGGGTCTGAAAATTGGCAATAAGTACCAACTGGGCATGCAGGTTTGAACTAAAACATATGAAGAACGGTTACAGGAACTGGGCATGGCTAGTCTAGTGAAGAGAAGAACCAGGGGAGACATGATAGCAGTGTTCTAATATTTGAGGGGCTGCCACAGAGAGGAAGGGGTCAACCTATTTTCCAAAGCACCCGAAGGCCAGACAAGAAATAATGGATGGAAACTGAACAAGGAGAGATTCCACCTAGAAATAAGGAGGAATTTTCTGACAGTGAGAACAATCAACCAATGGAACAGAAGTTGCCTTCAGAAGTTGTGGAAGCTTCTTCACTGGAAGCTTTCAAGAAGAGGTTGAACTGCCATTTGTTAGAAATGGTGTAGAGTCTCCTGCTTGGGTGGAAGGTTGGACTAGATGACCTGCAAGCTCACTTCCAACTCTGTTAATCTGTCTAGATCTGTCTGTCTGTCTTGCCCAGTTTTAAAAGTTTCTTTGTGAAATAACTATGAAATTCTATGAGGCATGAAGATTTTGGATGTGGATAAAGCTTTTGAAATAAGCTCCCAGCTCACAACAGGCCTTTAAACTGGATAGTATCTGAAATTCAAATCAATAAGATATCAGAATGTGATTTTGTGGCCAGGTCATACAAAACATTAGCCATACATCAGCAACAGTAAGCCTGTTTGTTGCTTCTAAGCTCCTTCTCAATAATAAGCTCAATCAGAATGGGTTCTTTCTAAAGATCGGCAGGCAGGATAGACTACATGAAAGTAGAAAATCTAGCACATTTTGCAGGTTTAATATTGTCATAACCCAAAGCTGGATGCCAGATGAAAGTAGATAAAATACTTGTAATCTCTTTGATATGGAAATTTGTATTTTTGTGCCCCCACATCATTGCTCTGCATTTTATTACTTTAAACTTCAGAAGTATCGAGTGACAGTATTTTTCCCTTTTATATGTATGCAAGTCATTCAGAATGTTCTCCTCATCTGTGCCTTCCTTTCATTCTGTTGCATATATTTTTAATGACTAATTGATGCTGGGTTCCCATCTTGCCATTTAAGGAAAACAACATGATTCAAATCAAAGGATTTCAGAATTCAGAAGAAGCAGGTTGTCTTCAAATATAATTTATGCTCACCCTCTAAGATGTATTTCAATCTCCAGAAGGATCAAATAGGTGTCCTCGTGTTTATCTTATCCTCCTTCAGTTGTTGATCTAAAGTCCAGTTGGCCCACTATGATGCTGTTTTACTGCATTTTGAGTCAAAAATCCTATTCATTCTTGCTCTTACCCACATATGGATGCCACAAATTATATTTATATTTATTATTTATTTATTTAGTATAGATATATATTGGTCACCATAGTGTAAAAAAGATGTGGACACTCTAGAAAGAGTGCAGAGAAGACCAACAAAGATGATTAGGAGACTGGAAGCTAAAACATATGAAGAACGGTTGAAGGAACTGGGTGTGTCTAGTTTAATGAAAAGAAGGACTAGGGGAGACATGATAGCAGTGCTCCAATATATCAGGAGTTGCCACAAAGAAGAGGGAGTCAAACAATTCTCCAAAGCACCTGAGGGTAGAACAAGAAGCAATAAATAGAATCAAGGAGAGAAGCAACTTAGAACTAAGGAGAAATTTCCTGACAGTTAGAAAAATTAATCATTGGAACAACTTGCCTCCAGACGTTGTGAATGCTCCATCTTTTAAGAAGATGTTGGATAACCATTTGTCTGAAATGGTGTAGGGTTTCTTGAATAGGTAGGGGGTTGGACTAGAAGATCTCCAAGGTCCCTTCCAACTCTGTTATTCTATTCTATTCTATTTTAAAAATGCAAGTAGAAAAATAGGGACTACATTTGGTGGGAAGGTAAATGCCTTCGGCATTTAGTCATGCTGGCCACATGATCACGGAGACATCTTCAGACAGTGCTGGCTCTTTGGCTTTGAAACGGAAATGAGCACCACCCTGTAGGGTCAAGAATGACTAGCAATAGAATACATGCACTTGCATAGAACTGGAATCTCAAATACAAAGCCCAAGAGAAAGTTTAAAACCCCCACACTGTCAACTCCATGTGGTCAGCTGCCCAGAACCACAAACCACCATGTGGTTCTGCTTTATCAATAAATCATCATAAATAAATAAATCATCTTTCCAATCAGCCTCCATGTTTCCAGTGTCTTTCTCCTGGCTTGGAACTGAACCAGATGGATATTTCTTCCAACAATAGATAATCCTGATGAGGACTCGAGGGATGGTCAAACAACCAAACAAAGAAACCATAGTTAAATTTGCTCCTGCCGTCCTTTGGTTTTGCAATTACCCTTGTGTTTAAAAAAATATCACATGGCTGTAAATATCACTTTCTTTCTATTAAATGATAACTTTTGGAAAGGCCATACATTTATAATTCTAAAAAGAGATACATTAATGAACCATTGAAAAATACTCTAACTTTCAGCACAATAAAATAAAATAAACAGGGTGTTATTTACTTGAAGGACTCTCAGATAACAAGCAGGATTATGGCGTTAAATTGAACAAAAGTGTTTCTTTAAAAAATTAGGAATGCATATTCTCTTATGGATTTAAGTGTACATATTTCCTGTTTCCTGAACAGGTTTGAAAGCTCTATAGTAAAAATATCCATTTTCCCTTCCCAAGAATCACATTGAGTTATAATATTATATCTCACATGCTAAACAGTTTGCAATTATTAAATAATTTATTTATCTACTGAAATGGGTAGTTCTGCAAACAGAAGGCAGTTTCCATTAGAAGATATTTGGTATTAGACCAATATTTCTCAATTCAACAGTTTTAAGATGTGTGGACTTCCAATTCTTGGAATTTCTAAGCTAGCATTCTTAGGCCCTTGTTTTGCATGCTGGCTGGGGAAATTGAGGCATTGAAGTTCACACATTTTAAAATTGCAGGGGTTTGAAAAACACTAGGTTAGATCATCTGTAAATAGGTTACCTACTAAACAATAGGGACACATAACCATCATATGCATCAGGAAACTCCTATGAGAGTGATAATATCTGGATTCTTAAGAGAAGGAAGCGAGAATAAAAGAATAGCAGGTAGCCATTCTCATTTATTGAAAGCAATTTCCAGGTCTAAAACTGAGCTAAAATGTAGCAGTGTCTACCAGGAAAACAGGTCCTGTTCCTGTTAAACAAAACCAATTGAAGCACCTGTGATTTTTCAGGATCTACTGTTGTCTATTTTTCATTTCCTCTGATGAGGGAATATCCATGCTTTTTCCCCCAATCTAAAAAAAGGGGTCTAACATGAAGGTTTATTGTTAGATAAATCTGGCCATTTGCATCCCTTAATCCCATCATCATGGTTAATAAGAAAGACATTTTCCCCTAAACATATGAAATAATATGTAATTAGTAAAATGTGGCTATTTTATTTTGCATGAAGTAATTATTGTGGATGATCTGCAAGATCTATCGCCACGTATATAAACTCTGGTATTGTATGAACATAATTTGCTACGTAAAAGGAACATTTTCCTTCCAGCCAGCTGTTCACCATCTCCGTGAGGCTAGGAGCTTTGTTTCATCTATAAAATATTATTTGGTTTATTGTAGAAGAAGAAGAAGAGAACAAAAAGGAACTGTATAGGGCTAGGTCTTTTTCCATGTATATAAAATCCTTTCAGCTCAGTTTTAGGTGACAAACTGCACAGCTGAACAGCCCTCCATTTACCAGCTTGCATATATGAAAGATGTGTAATGTTAACTGAACTTCCCCCTCCTCATCCAATCCCTAAAGGAGGACCACCCTGTCTGCAGAATCTCCAAGGCAAATCATGGAGCGGTTTGATCAGAAACTGCCTTTGTTGGCAGAAATACACGATGTTGCATTAACCAAAACAGCCAGAAAAATTAAAATGAACCCCCCACCACCACCTTTTCTTTTTTTTTATGGTGGCTGCTTTTTATTTAAATATTCATTTTATTTGTGTAAACGGATCTCATTTGGTCTTTACATACCAACATCACAGAGCTATCTGTAAGCCTTGTTTACATTTAGCAGTGGAAATTGTTTCAAGCTTTTTGCAGAGCCTTTAGAAACAATGTACACTGAGCAGAAAACATGTTGGATTCTTCCACTGAATCTCCCCCTTCTAAATATTATTAGACTATTCAAAGATGACTATTCAGGGGACAGAATGGACCATATCTTTGATTGAGGTTTTAATCCTAATAAGTCCTTCGTTGGACACCCCACAGCCATGGTTTAAGAAGTTAAAGAAGTTCAGTGTTAGTTGCTTTACTAAAATGAAACATTGCATCACACATTATCATTTTTTTTATTTACAAGGTTATCAACATTCAAAAGCATGTAACAGCAGACATGCAGAAATATTGTCTACAATATTGTTGATAAAAGGAGAAACATTTGAGTAGAAATGATGTACGTTTTACCTGTTACGTTTCTTATCACTATAACATGGGTCATTTACTGATTGCTACTTCCTTTCCTAAAAGAAACTCTGTTAAAAAAATTGTACAGTGAAATGACATGGCACAACTTTCCTTAACATAAAATATTTTCCTGTTAGATCTTTGATCTATGATAGTCTGGTCTAGATCAGCCAGCATCCTGGCCATTTCAGTGCAGATGACAGACCAATTGGCATATTATTCAGCAGATCTGTGGTTGGCTCTCGGTTTTATTTTTGCAATAAAGAATTTCTCATACATGTGCATGTGGGAGGATGGGAGAGGTTGATCTGAATATATGTAGGAGGGAAAGAATAACATCCAATCCCTGGGAATTTTTGTTGGAAAAGTTGAGGTAGGAAGCAAGAAAAAGAATCTTCCCTAAGATTCAGAGCACTACTTTAATTGGTGGCCACAAGTCAAAGGGACACAATGATTGATTAACAAGGTTAATTTATTTTTAATTCTAATTTCTATGTATACGTTTTTTGTAAAATAATGTAGAAATGCTCCAGTCTTTTCTTTGTAGAGAAAAGGTTGGCAATAAAGAGCATCAAATAGATGATAAGTAGGTAAATGAACTCTTGTTGACTATTCCTGAATAGAGACTGCAAAGTCCTTTGCTTGTGTTTGTGCATTGTTAAAAAGTTCATTACTGCTAAGTGTTGCTTAGTATATACTGCAGTAAACAAATATAGCTTTCACATTAGACATTACCTTTTCCAAACAGATCATTTGTCAAATGGATCATGTAGTTGTATTTGTATTAAATCTATAACAACCATAGCAGATGGGGATTTTGAAAATCTCTTAGCTTTAACAATACCCATGACCAACAGTCAGTGGCCACATCATAGACCCAAATAAATTAAGTCCTACAAAATACCAATTAGACTGCAGACCAAGGAAAACTGTTGTGAGACTGTGACAACGGACTCGAGTAGATGTGTCTCACATCACAATAAACATGGACAGGAGAGGGGGAGAAGCTATGCTACTTTAAGAGCAGAAGGATAAAAATGGAATTCAGTTGTTTTGTAAAAAGAATTTTTGTCTGAAAGGATGTGAAGATACCACATTTTCCTTGGATGTGTGGATCATCATCTTCATCTTCCTCTCTTCTCTTCCCTTCCCTTCCTTTTACCTCCCCTCTGTCCCTCTCCTCTCTCCAATCCTACCAACCCCACCTTTGCCTGACATTCCTGACATTGAACCCTCTCTGGCTTTTTTGAACCATGAACCTTATGAATCAGAGAGAACCCACCCTAGGCTTTGGCATGTCTGAAAGGACTGACAGTTCCTCTTTAGTATTAATTAAACAAGTAAAAACTGGTTGCTTTGGTTAGGAGGTATGTGTGGAAAATACAAATATATATATTATATATATATATATTCCTGGGTGTGTATGCCTAAGGAATGTAGGTTACCTGTGGTTGGACTTTCTTCCTTCAAAAATATAACACAGATATGACATCCAATAGTTACTGTAAATTCTATCATTTTCCTTAGTTCAGGCTTCCTTTCAGGTCTTGGTTAGATTTTGCATTTGTTTTTGGTCATACTGAATCTGTAAATTTCTATGATCCACATACAAATAATCAGGAAATAATGTTGTCTATAAAAATAAAGATCCGGGTTTGCAGATGAGGTATCTTAAATTAATGAAGTACAAAAAAGGTAGGGCTACAGCTTTGGAGAATTGTCTCCATGCTTCGCTATCTGGACTTCAACATTTAACATAACATTTTGCAGCACCTTCATATAGTATTGCCCCAAAACTGAAGAATAGTCAATATCATGCTTTTTTTTATTTTTAAAGAGGTTTCCAAGGACTTTAGCTTCATGCTTAGAATAGATTCACTGAGAAGAAATATTGAAAAATGAATGATTGCATGTAGCATAAGGAAGGTAAAAGGTAAGGCCTGTTTTACTGAACGTTTTGAATTCTTTGAGAATGACGGCTAGCATATGGATAGGAGTGACTGGAATGGCATTGGTACCATAAATGGAAATAGGCATGTGTGTATTATATAAATTGTTTTTGGAAATAGTGCTAATTCTATTTATATTACTAAAATCTCTGTTTTACACATTTAAACAGATGTTTAAATTTGGATGTATGCTAACCATAATCACTCTGCATTGTACGTTTTGTGGCCTTCCCAACTCATAAAACATTATGGCGTTAGTTAAACCCTGTGTGAATGCTTGTCTGAATAATGATGGAGAGAGCTGAAAGTGGTAGCATACCTTCTTGGTAAGTATGAGGAGTGGTTCAATGGCTTTAAATATCAGAATGGCCATTCATAGTAGAAAAGGTACTGGTTGCATCAATTGGGTTGGAGCTCAGCTCCACCACTAATGCTTAATAGCAGAGAAAAGTTGGTGGAGAAAGGATGGGAAAAGAAAAAGCTAATGGAACATGGAAAAAGACACCCTCCAGCCTAAACACTGTAGAAAGCGAAAGAAGACTTAATTAGGAAACTGGAAGGCAAAGAACAAGAACTCATCCTAAGTGAATTGGAGTGTGATGAGCATAAAGAAAACTCTTTTTACAACATGTTCTTTGACTCCCACTGAGTGCTTGTTTCTTAGACTTCCTTGCCTAATAATGTTAGCATTTAAATGGACCAAGGAAGCTTTGATGTTAACACCTCATTGAGGTATAGAGTTCATACGTTGGCTACTCCTATTCTTTGGCTGGAAACAGTTTTCTGCATGGCTAGCTTAACAGGACAACAGAACCTGAATTTGTATAGGGATTGGAAAGGCTATCCCACAAAGAAAAGGGCTACAAACTTCATTTATTTTTACAGAAACCTGCCCTTAATAGAACAGAGCAAATGTCTAAGAAGAGCCTCAGACTAAACAATTAGCAGCTCCTGTTAGAGGCAAACTCCATTCACAGAAGCAAGAGCTTTCAGAGCTGACAAAATCTTGTCAACAATTGTTGCGGTGATAGCATGCTAGGGAAAATTGGAGAAAAATATCCCATCCATTTGGGTTCACTATATAAATTAGAGTGAATCCCATGTGCCACAGCTCTAACTCTACTGGGGGCTAAAGGTAAGAAAATCAGATGTCTGGGAAATGTTTGATCACAAAGTAAGAAGAAAGAGAAAATGTGTGAGCTTGACTATGAACAAAGATATAATTACACAGAATAGAATCCCATTGATTGGCCCATATAAGAAAGCATGTATAACACTATCTCAAATCCCAAATCTAAGCAGGTTAGGGTAATCTAGGATGATTTATGTTTGTCACTGGCAAACTTGAATATGTATAGATGGAAAGTATGTCCTGTACAAAGTTTTACTTCTGATGAGTAATTCAAGAACTTAACATGTTGGATGGCCATAGAAATAGAAATGTGAAAAGATTTTGAATCAGAGTAACCTTTTTTGTATGTGGAGAAGTATCTTCTACTAGCCTCCAATTTTATCTGCTACTCAATTTCATGATTACTGGGGAATGACCAACGAAGTTTTCCAATTTGCTTGTACTGGATGGATCATGCTGGATTCTAGTGAAGTTGGATAGCTAATAAATTAAATACAGACAGACACATATACATACATACATATTGGTTAAAGGAAGTGGTCCAGGAGATCCTTGGCACTAAACCATAAGTTAAAGCCACCACTTTGAATCATGCTTGGAATTTACGGATAGTTAATACAGGGCCTACATACAGCTGTTATATTACGGTATATATCCTGATGTCTAGCATTATTTAGCATGCAGCCTTTTGCCTTTGGTACCAATTGTAAATGTAAAATACTGGATTTTCTGTTTAATATTTAAACATGAAAGCAATAATAAATTGCAGATCTAATATCAGAAATGTGGATTTCTTGACCAATTTTAGCCATTTTAAATATTTATGTATCTGTTTGTTTATTTATTTATTTTTTAATTTGAGAGGTTGTTCAGTTGATCACTTATAGTTGATCTATGACATAAAGGGATAGTGAAAGTTCTGATGTTTATAGCACAGCATGTTATATTGTACAGGGTTTTTAAATAGCACATTGGTTCCATTCAAATACAAAGAGGATATTTAATTCTTCTTTCCATCGAGCAGACCTGTGACAAATCCCTTCCTATGATAGGTAATTCTAGTTTCAAAGAAAGAATATGTTTCAGTTAATCAAAGTATATTCTCTCTTTATAGTTGTAAAGCTTCTTCCTTTGTTCCATGTCCACAATATCCACTTGCCACAAATCCAGATATGTAGTTTGTATATTTAAATCAAAGATACATTTAATATCTTATCTGGTCCTAAGCAAGTCTCGCTGACCTGGCAGACAAAGAACTATTTTTGCTGGCTCGGAAAGAACAATGCAACATACTAGAATCCAGAGATCCAAGAGACGTGATCTCGACTGCAATCCTTATTATGGTAAAAGAAAACATTGAGAGAAATTCAAGTTCATGCTTGAGGATACGTAAGAGTCTTATTGTCTCATACCTGTTGATCAAATCTTGTAACATTTGTTGTAGCTAATCAAAAGCAATGCCAGTACAGACTTTGTGTATTTCTCCAGATCAAAGAGAATTAAGCAAGGGGAAGTAGGCCTCTATATCATATTACTAAGAAGAAGTTAGATCTTCTTAGACATTCCCTGACAACTATAGAGGACTATTATATACTTTTTTACTTCATTTTCTTCCAGGGTTTTCCAGGGTTCCCAGCAAATATTTTCTGAGATGCTTCCATATTTTTGGAATGCTATGGCTCATTACAAGTGCCAATGACATTTTATTGGCTTGTACGAAGGATGAACAAACTATGGCAATCTATAAACTACAATTAAACTCCCAGAAGTACTAACATGTATCTAAACAAGGGTAAAGCAGATGAAAAGTAGACTTCTATAACAATTAAAAAGAAAAAAAACCTACTTTTTGATGATGCATCTTTTTAGTTATTTAAAACTATTTCAATTTTTTCAATGTTTGTTTTCTTCTGCCCTTGTTGTTGTTTGACTATGATATTGTGACTGATTCCATGTTTTATTACTGTTTATGTTATGTTACATTCTATATTAAAATAATCCTATAAATTTCCACTGTTAGTTGCCTCAAACATTTTTTCCCAGTTGACTCAAATTTTTGCCTAGCAGGAAGAGAGGAGGAGAGGCATCTGGAGGGCTGGTTGAGGGGGGTAGGCAAATGACAAAAGTAACATTGTGTTATTGTGACACAAGCTTGTCCCTTTTATACATGCACCTTGATGTGGCACAAATGCATGAATAGGACAGAGCTTGTGTCACAACAATGCAACATTGCTTTCATCATTTCGATGGAAGCCTCTGATCTCTGGATGCCTCTGAGAGAAGAAAGGAACCAGTCAACCAACTTGGTTGAACAAAGCAAAGCAGCACTTTAGTATGGGAATTTCATAGTTTCCACTGAAGAAATGATGGTAATGGTTCATAGACAAAGAGATATAAGGTAAATGTACTATAAATGTGTCAATAACATAAGTTGTATGAGAACATGTGCAGGATATTTTTACACAACTTCACATTATTAATACTTTTATAAGTGCATTTGCCTTATTCTTTTTCCATTGACCTTATACCAATTTTTCCCAAGCCAAGGTCCTTCAGATATGTGGACTATCATTCCCACACATCTGGAGAGGATTGAGTTGAGAGACAACTGCTTTATATAAATAATGAAAACTGCCTATTGTCCCATTAGATCAGCTGCCTGTTGTTGCCAGCTGTTGTGAAAGATGTTAAGCAACTGCTACTTCTACCATTTTCTTTTAAGTTCACTTCTCTATCCAGGTACATTATGTTAACCACAAGAGAAGACTGCACTGTAATTACAAATAATTCTTACATGTCTGATCTGATTAATACGAATGGCTAAAAAAATGAATGTCCCAAGGTCATTTAAACTGTAGCTTCCATTCATAAGGTCAAAATGGGAATGAACAACTGCTAAAATATCCTTCTCAAGTCCTGCCTTAGTTTCCTTCCCCTGAGCTTGGGCCTCACTTGTGAAACTTCATTTATTAGCAGCACAATTGCCAGCCCCGTCCTTTTAGCTTCACTCACTTTTCATTATGCCACAAGGCCTTTCTAAATTCCTGGCCGTTCTAGTGGATGTAAAATGTTTTCTTGTTCCCTGGGATACAGAAAGAGAATTAAAGTTATTTCCCCTCAGCACCTTTGTGATCACCAGAAAAAAAAAGTTATCCCTGCTAATCTTGTCTTCAAACTAGCCTGATTTGTCTTAGCTCATTTCCTCTGGGAAACATCTCCTTTGGATTGTATTCTACGAGAATTCACCTGCTGCCTAGGTGATATGAAATGCACCTTGCATTCTTCCCATGGCTCACTTTTTAGTATTATTTATACTTACCTATTTAAAATAGAAAAAAGTATAGATCTTATCCTAACCATTTCCTGTTTCTGTGGGCAACTATGGGGCAAACACTAAAAAAATATATCTCAAAGACACATTTTTATTTATTACAAACAACAGCTAAAAATCTTCTCGGGAGATGTGATATTTTAACTTGCTATTATATGGTCCTTTCCTTTCTGATTACTTCTCTTTTTTTAACATGATCTTGGACACAACTCCCTCCCCACTTGAATTATTTGGTGGCATCACAAATAGCAGAAGATACCATGGTTCCCATAACTGAGCAGAAGGCATTCAAGTAGCAGATCCACATCCTGGGATGTGCTCTTATGATGGAAAACCAAGGAAGCTTCTCCTAATGGAGATTCCTCTTCGAAAAAACTGCCAAGGTGCACGAACCCTGTGCAACAATCAGATCCAATCAGTATATGACAGAATCGTAATTGTTGGCAGAACCAGTTAGGTAACTCTTATTTATTTACTTTATATATATATGTTTTTTTTATTACAACTGTCAGGACACTCTGCAAAAAGTTAAAATGTATAAAGACGCAACGAGGAATTAGCAAAATTGTAAGCACAGAAGGCTAAAATCAGCTGCAGAAATCCAGGATAAAAGTTTTTCAGAGACCAAGAGCCAAGGCTTATCCTATGCTTGAAAATACATTAAAGTTAGGGTCCAATAAAGTTAGGGTCTTTCTATTTGCTGAAGGCTCCAATACAGGATGTCACACAGAGAAAGTTGCAGAGACTTCACAAGTCTAAGAAAACCAAAAGCTTCATCATGAGTTATTAATTTAACGGTAGCAATATCCATGTCCAATCAACGAGTGGGATCATGGTGCAGACTATAGTATCCCTGATATGTTGTGCATCCTGCTGAGTTTCATCTACAAAATCTATCCTAGCTTGGTATCTGCAAGAAAGGGGGGGGGATTCTTTGCACTGATACCAACTGATACAGGATCATATTTTTGATCCTGACTATGTGAAATAATAGGTTTAGACTGCCTCCTAATCCAAACACACATACTCCTGTAATTTCTATCCCTTTACACTTCTCAGCAGCTAGACTTTGAAACTATTCATATCAGGGGGGGAAATATAATACAAAAAACTATTTTCATTTTTAGCACATGGAAACTGTGATCACCAACAGGAACAGGAGGAAAATAAAGACTTTTGAGGGGAAAATCATTCCAGGAGAATTGCCTGGGAATGGAATGTGCTTAACAATGGTATAAAAGATTCTTGTAGATTGGTCTCTGATTTATCTTCTAGTCTCTCACTTAGTTTACTGGGTATTTTCTTCTAGAGAAGTATTCAATATTATGTGTCCAAAAATAATTTCTTTTTAAAATTTAGTAATAGCACTCAGGCTTATATACTGCTTCATAGTCTTTACAACCCTCTCTAAGCAATTTATAGAGTCAGCATATTGCCCCCAATAATCTGGGTCCTCGTTTTAATCGACCTCAGAAGGATGGAAGGCTGAGTCAACCCTTAGCCAGTGAGGATCGAACTGCAGAACTGCCCGCAGCCGCAGTCAGCAGAAGTAGCCTGCAGTACTGCATTCTAACCACTGTGCCACCACAGCTCTGGGTTTGATTGTTATGATTAGTTTGGATGGATCTGGAACTGAACACACTCAAAACTGTAGAAATGGTGGTAGACTTTAGGAGAAACCCTCCCATAATTCCACCACTT
>JANHFT010006534.1:14256-40163 GCA_032467955.1 Pseudoxenodon macrops
CCATCCATCCATCCATCCATCCATCCATCCATCCATCCATCCATCCATCCATCCATCCATCCATCCATCCATCATTTGTGTCTGCTTGTCTGTCTGTCTATCTATTTATCTCTCTCTCTCACTCTCTCTCTCTCTCTATCCATCCATCCATCCATCCATCATTTGTGTCGGCTTGTCTGTCTGTCTGTCTGTCTATCCATCCATCCATCCATCCATCATTTGTGTCTGCTTGTCTGTCTCTATCTATTTATCTCTCTCTCTCTATCCATCCATCCATCCATCATTTGTGTCTGCTTGTCTGCCTGCCTGCCTGCCTGCCTGCCTGCCTACCTACCCATCCATCCATCCATCCATCCATCCATCCATCCATCCATTAGTCAACAATGTTCATTGGACCATTGTCAACCTTGAGTGATGTTTTAAAATTGTCATTTAAGATTAAACTAGTAGAGAATCCACTTTGGTATTTATTTGTTTACATTTCCCTAAATGCAATTTTAAAGGGTATGTAGTGAATTTACATTACTTATATAATGCTTTTCAAGTCCTATTGTTTACTTTTTTGGTTTAAGTGGATCCTGCATGAAACTGCTTGTTCTGGCCTTGGGATCCTGGTGTCTGTGTGTGTGTTGTGTGTGTGCATTGTGTGTGCTGTGTATTATGTATGTGATTGTGTGTATGTATAAGCAGTTCCATTTCAGAATCAGACGTTTCCAAGAAAGCACTCTCTCTCTTAGAGAAGGGGAGGGTGGGGGAGAAGCAAGCTAACACCATGTTTGTTTTATGGCCTCCCTTTTCTACAAAGCAAGCTGGTTAAAACAACAGGATTTAATTTCCAGATTGCCAGGGCAGCTGAAGGCGAATGTGGTGTACTCTTTTCTTTTTATCTTCCCATTCCCTCCCTCCCTCCTCCCTGACTTCAAGTTCCTGTAGGTGTTCCTCTTTGCCACTGTGCCACTGTCGACTTACTGGCCTAAAATATTGCAGGTGATTTATAGAACTTGATGGGGTATTGTATGGCTGATGATTCATGGAACTTCATTAAATACCAAGGAGGTGCCTGCTTACTGTCTGTGTGCACTGCGCATGAGAACTTTAGCACTCCCCCTTTGCAAATTACCCCCATTAAAGTCCCAGACAAAGGTCCTCTCAGTAGCTTACATATTTTCCCACATGTGAGGGAGCAATTGGAAACTTCCTCTTGATAACTAAAAACTTTTGAATGAGAATTTATGAGAAGGGTCTTTTGGCCTCATCGCCTCAGGGTTGAAACAGATCCCAGGGTGTACAAGCGCTCCTTTGATGCAGGGAGCTGCACTGGGTAACATTTTTGAACAGGATCAAAAAGAGTAACGCAGGGACAATGTGGAGGAGCCCTTCCCCTGTCTCAAGGAGTCAAGTCTACTTCCCTCTCCCCACAAGAGCTGAAAATATAGAACTCCACATTTTGACTGTAGTAGCAAGCTGTATTTTCTTCTTAAATGTAGTCAAATCTTAAGATTTTTCTAAGTAGCAGGAGGTATTACAACTTCCTTTTCTTCAGGGTCCTGACTTTGAAGTTATAATTGCTTTTTGTGGGGGAGGGCAGAGAGAGAGAGAAAGAGAGAGAGAGAGAGAAAAAGAAAGAGAGAGAGCTCGTTCAATATGTACTTAAAGAAAGTAAATTAAAGTCTGATGGACCTAATCCTCACAAGTTACTGTAAGGACCCCTTTTGAGAAAACATTTTTAAAAGCTTAATTTTTTCCCCCAGGGGTTTCCTGTTTGAAAATTACCCAAGGATCAGAATCAGAATGGAAATCCTTGTTCATAAAAGTTTGAAATAGATGCATGGACAGTATACTATAAGCCTCTCCGGTTTTGCTGACAATTCTCTCCTTTCTCTCATTCTGGAAAAGAAAGGTTACTCTCCATTTTATCAGTATGTGAGGAAAATATGTACTGAGAAGAAGACATTTAATCTCCTCGGTTACAATTAGGAATTAGGAAATTAGGAAAAAGTTGCAAATTCAGAATAAAAAAAACGTTATACATCCCTTCTTTTCATTTTTATACTTTCAAGCAGAATGGGAGGATTCTGGAATGTTCAACATTGTCTGTTTTGTTACAACTCCTATGGGGAGTAGCCCATTCGTTCTTAGTCCTCCTCTTCAGTCCTTGCACCTGCACTAAAATCACATTTTTCTCCATGCGACTCTGTTTTGCTGCTGGCAGGGAAAAATGACAGTAAGTGAATTACTGCAAAGTCATAGCTTGAGTCTTCTTCGTAAAAGTTCTGTTCTGAAAAAATAATCAGTTTTTTTTCTTTTACTATTAAATTAAATGAGATGAAAAATAATTAATTAAAATAATCATTCCCGCCTCCCAAAAAGGAGAAAAATAAGTAGCTATAATTCTTGTGTGATGTTCAAGCACTTGGACTGCGTGAAAATATAACTTCTTCATTCATTGTCCTGTTGTCTTTCTGATAGAGCACCAGACTCCTTGGCTTCCATAGTTAAACTAAATCTCAAGGCAAAACATCCTGGTGGGTCAGGAAGCCGGGGAGAATGCAGAATAATGGAAAGTTGTCTAATTGAAAAGAAAAGCAACAACATCTATCAGTGACAAAATTAGACTAACTCTCCAAAGACAATCAGCAGATATTTGATGTTGTATTTTCACTAGCAATAATTTTTGCTAGTTTCTTATATTCATTAACGCATCAGATGACTTGTTTTATTTTTACTTTTGATTTTCATACTTAGGGTCCCAGGATGTTTGCTGATCTTGTTGAACTTTTGTTTCCTGTCTTTTCCCACTGAGTTTCACATTCGGATAGGTTAAGACATAGCTTGTGGAAACTGAAGTGGTCTTATGTATTTAAATTGTTATGATTTATTTAGCTGCAATACCACTACTATGCTTGCTTACTTTTACATGAACAGTAAATTTATCCAAAAAGAGATCTTACCACAATTATAAATATTTCTTTCTTCCTGGCATTCAGGAATCATTTCACTGAATACTCATGATGGTTTTGCTTTCTATAATGTCAACGTAAATACTATCATGTACTCAATATTTTTTTTCCTTCTCTGTGGTTTGGTGTTATTTTTGTTCCTTCTGATGCTCTGATTATTCTGCTGTTGCCTCTCTGTGATTCACATTCTTGCCTTTTGGGTTGGTTTTGTTAAATTTGAGGTACTTGAATGTGATTTGTTAAATTTGCTTTTATAATATGGTTATGAGTACGCTAACTGATTATTGTGAATGATGACAGAGACATTTGTTCAGTTCACATTGAACTTCTCAGATGTACATATGATTTAGAACACATCTTTCTATCGCCCTTTTACAGATTTGGAGCTGCACATTTAAAAAAAAAATGTTATTAAAAATTTAATGATGAAATTAATGCAGAAATAAGCGGGATTGCCCACCACCAAAACAAAACAAAAATGTCTTTGGCCTTTCCACAGGACTCATCTATGATTATGTTCAAGTAAAGAAAGAAATGTGTATATGCAGAATAAGGCAGAAGTTACAATAGAATGGCCAGGCACTCCTAAGTGAGGGGAGGGGGCCAAGCTGAGAAGAAAGGGGCCTTATTAAAGAGTTTGAGGGAGTAGATGACCACTCAGGAATGCAACATGAAATGACAGGCAGAGTCTAGTCGATTGGTCTCCCAATTCCACTCATGAACTAGGTACCTCCATGGTCTTTCCAACTACTTTCTGTCCTCTGTATAGTTTCTGCCCTGGCATTGGTGCTGCTCTACTATGTTCCTGCAGGTCTGTGTTCTGTTGGCAAAACAACCTGTGTAGCCTTCTGTCAGGTGAGCCTCACAAATCAGCCACCTCTAGAACAATGTTTTTCAACTTCAACAACTTTAAAATGTAAGGACTTCAGATCCCAGATTTCTTCAGACAGAGTGCTGGGAATTGAAATCTATGCATCTTAATGTCACTGAGGATGAGAAAAACTGTTCTAGAGTCATCTTCCTGCAGATTATTCTGTATTCTGCTCACAGATAATTCCTCTGATCTTTTTTCTACTACCTTTGGGTCCAATTCTTCTGCCTATCTGTCAGCTCCTGATCCTGCCATTCCCGTGGCTTTTTTTGCTCCCTTCATGGACAAGCAATCCAGCTTTGTCACATTCTCCTGCCCATCCATAGCTCTTCGTGACACTCTCCTCTCTCTTCATAGCTCTTCGTGACTCCAGAGGATATCTTCAGTCACTGGAGTTAGCTGGTATATTTAATTGTCTTGTAATGTTATTCTTGGTCTCAGGAATGATCATGGTGACCTTTGCTTCACCATCTGGACCTCACATAATTGGAGATCTTCTCCACAATAAAGAAAAAAGAATGCCAGCTCCATATAAAACTTCTACCCTCTGGTTATTTGCTCCTGTTTTATGGCTACCTGAGATTATTATGACCATATGCAGGGCATGAAACTTAGAAATTAGTAACATTGTTCCCATTCCTGCAGTCATCACATGGTTTTAATGAAGACAGCATGATCTCATAGAGCTCTCTTTTTGGGTTGGATCAGGAATAGATGCTTAATTCTGTACAGTAGCAACACATTCCTTTAATATTACTAGACAGATTTTTTTTCAAGGAGTAAAGAATGATTTATACATTGAATCTGTTACTGTGAGTTTCACTCATTTTCACTACCCTAAATCATAACTCCATTCTCTACTTTTCCTAAAAAGAGCTTGAAGTCATGGGCACGGCTAATGCTTGTCATATATTTTATTAGGGAAAATAGTATAAAGCTGCGAGTTGGAATAACTTTTCTCCAAAAGTTGTAGATGCTCCAACACTGGAGGTTTTAAGAAGAGATTGGACAACCATTTGTCTGAAATGGTATTGTGCTTGAACAGGGGGTTAGATTAGAAGACCTCCAAGGTCCCTTCCAACTCTGTTATTCTGTTACTACATTTATCCCTTCACCTAGTTTTATAAATAATGTACTGAAACATGGCTTATATCATTTAAACCTTGAGTACTGGCACATAGATGCCATGTATTTTTAGGTTATATACTGCAAGCTAGGATTTGTGCAAAAATACAGGAGATGTGTTAGTGCAAATTAAACAGAGGTTAATTTTTTTTGTTGATATTGGACAGAGAAAAAAGTCATTTAATCGAAGTATCACATGTAAGGCCCATAGATTTTGGGCGGCCTCCCCATGCCGTTACATCAGCTAATAAGAGTAAGTCTTTTATAACGTTATTGATAGCTTATAAAAGAGGAGCTGTGCCTGTGGAGTGAGCTGCTTGGCGTGCAATTCTTTGTTTTAATTCTGACTGGTACTTAATTTTAACTTAGCAACTACTATTCTTAGGCTTCTTGAAGTTATCTAACAAGAAGAATTTTGACAAGTATGATCTATATATTTCTTTCTTCAAATATTTGTGTTTTGTTCATTTTCCAAGAGGCATTCTTGGCAAATATGTTATCATATGAAAAATGTAAACTAATTAATATTAAAAGATATTATTCTTACAGAGATGATAATGTACATTTTAAGAGAAGAATTACTGCTATTTAGCCTGGATGATTGTTCTGCATTGGAACTGGGATCTTTTTTCATACACAGAAGGTTTCTGACCCAGGAGAGCCCTAGTGGACTCAGATGGGAGACAATTTTCACTGATTCTTCATATCAGTGTAATTCTAGATGGACCTGAAAACCTGCTCCAATCTATTCCTTTTTTTCTGCTGATTTTATAGAGTTAATGTCCATAACTGGTGGAGATCATAATGGGTTTCACACTTTAGAGTCCAGAAAAGATGAAAGAGCTATATTGAGTCTTTAGTCCATCTAAACTCTTAGATTTAGCAGAAAAGTGTTTGAGAAGCATTTGCTTCTGTTACCTGACTGTTTTATGTTTTTATTACTTGGTTGCTTGACTGTTACTTTCCAGAAGATTGGTTCACCGAATCCTATAAATTACATTGATTCCAGGATATTTTTATTGAATATTTATTATTGTCCTTATTTTGATTGTTTCTCAATTTATTTTCCCCTTTGATTTCAAACTGCTTTCTAGTTTTAAGATTGTTATATGTTTGTTGGTTTGATTTATACCTCATGTTTCTGCTCAAGTGAATAGAGAAAAGTGACTAAAGATTTCTTAAATTAAAATTAATTTAATCAGTACTTAATGAGTACAGAATTTCACAATTTTTCATTGCCTGATGAAACCATGCATGTGACAACACTGTAGATTCTAGCAGATTATTTTGATTAAATTTATTTGCCATCTATCTAGACATGGGGCTACTCTAGAAGTCTATATTTATGGACTATGGTTTCCTTACCTAGGGAATAGTTTGCATTTTATGGGACAGATACATATGGAAGCTATGTTGCTTCAGTTAATCAAATCTATATTGAAACCTTAAAAATCCTGGACTATAAACAGCTATTGTCTGGGACATCCAATCTCAATTGGATTTATTTTCTTGATAGAATTCTGAAAATGTCTGGGCCATAAAATGAGATGGTTTTTAATCAGCCACATCATATCTATGCTGTCTTTTCTTCTATTTGGTTCACATCATGCCATTCAAATCAGCTCACTTCTGTTTAGACAAAGCTAACTGATCCCTCAGGCATTTATATAAAATATATCAGGAATGTACATTTATACATGAGTAGTATTCTGGACATCTATGTGTAAATCAGACCTCAACGTGGACTGTAACTTAGCCAGTTTGGCCTTTGGTTACAAATCATTGATTATAAAGGGCCCTGACAAAGAATCACGTTATGGTAAATTAAATGTTATTTATATTCATGGAGTTAAATGAGTGCAATGTAAAATGGTATGTTTGTCGATACAGCGTATTAATGCTGATCCACAATAGCCTTGCTATTTGGAGCATTTGAGTAACCCAATAAGATTGTGTGCTACCTGCTTATTTTTAAAACCCACTTTTGATTTTAACAAATATTTGCATATATTTAAATCAAGACACATACAAATTGCAGCGATGCATCAGACGTTTCCAAAAAAATGTCTTTGTTTCTCTAAAGAAATCTAAGGCTACAGTGAAGAACATAGGAAGGGATGATTTTTCTTTGTCTCATTCATTTAAAAAAAAAACCCTGAGCTTTGTTAAATGTGAGCCTAGTAGATGCGGAACAAGGATAGGGCAGGGAGAAGACCTTAGATTGCTGGGGGCAGAATGTCAAGACTTATGGGCTCTTCCACTTGAATGAAGTCGAGAAAATGGATTGTTATCGTGGCTGCTCTTTTCACAGCCAGCTTCAGGGCATAGTGGACCATGAAAATGAACCTTCTGTCTGGTAAATTGATGCACTGCCTCCATGACAGCAGTGAATTTGAGGTGCAAGGACTTTGCTTCTTTCAGCTGCAAGCTTGGATCATTTCACATTCCATACAGCCTGACACTGAGGAGAGGGATATTTTTTCAGGATAAGACATATTTCACTGAAAATCCTCTTGCAATCCGGCAAAGTCGTTTCAAAAGTTTAAAGATGCTGAAGGTCAGAGCAACCCTTTTGAAGCTGCCAAATTCTCTGCTTCTGAATGAGATATTCCATGTGCTTGGCTTTCACTATTTTTTTCTCCTGAAATGAAGTGAATGCATGGGGGGAAGGAGAGTTCTCCACACACATCTCATCTAACAATAATAATGCCATGCATCTTATTTCTACCTATTTGAAAGAAAAGGGGAGTAACCTAAACTACAGGCAGCACTGTCATCAATGGACAAGGATTGTTCCAAAATGGTGTAAACAGATGATGAAACCAAGTATAGTTACTGTCATTATGATATCACATACGTATAGCCCCTTCAAAACTCCTGTGAATTATGTTTACTTCAATTGAAGAATGCAGCAGTCCCATTGGAAGGAGGTTGGAAATCGCAGCAGGCGATTGCATACTCTGAATGCTGAAAAATGCAAATTCCCCACAATGAATGGGGTAACCTAGCCATGCAACTCAGTTGTTTAAAGGAAATACTTTTCTGTTACAATTTCAACTCAGTACTAATGCCACTGACCAGAATACCAAATGGTAAATGTAAAGAAGTCCCTTGATTAGACTTTAAATCTTTACCAAGAATTAGAATGTGTGAGAAACAAAAACCGTGTAGATAGATCACAAAGTCGATAAAGTTTTCCATCTAGTAAGATGCTCACTTATACTGCAATACCCGTGAAAAGACATTACAGTTCACGGAAATAATTTGACTGCCTGATTTTGACATCATTTTGACACTAGCAGATTCTTATCTGCTAGTAGTATAATGATGGTAGGCAGTTGCTCTCATATGCTTTATTCAATCCCTCTATTTTCACACAGCAGGTTCAAATGTCATCATCTTCAGCTTCCTCCTGTGTTTATCAGCTATTTCTCCTTTCGTCTTTTCATTTAAGGGATAACATTGGAACTTTTGCAGAATGTCTTGAGTGTTACAGGTCTTCTGCTTTTCAATGTATAGATATTTTGGTATGCAGGAGTTCCTAAGATGATCTGGGTGGTTGGGGAAGACAAATGGACTGATGGCTTTGAACTAAATGTGTGGATGTTCAAATGATCTCACAGCTCAATCATTGGATTAGGAAATGACTGCCTTAATAGGAAATGCTAAGAACAAGAATAATAAAGGCACTGTGCTTAGCAAGTACGGAGAAGGTCCTTTAGGTGTAGAAAGATACTGGATAATGAATGAAAATAACATAGTATTGACAGCTCTAAATAGAAGAGCCCATCTTGTAAATTAAAATGAGGAGGGGCTGTTGTCCAGTAATGCAAATTGCAGCCCGGTGAATAAAGCAGATTAAGAATTCAGGAAAGGACATGTTGGGTCTCATTATAAAGAGGCCAGATTTGCCTGTCCTTTTCCTACAGCACTTAACTAGGCACATACATTCAAATGCTATTTAGATGTAGGGGTGGGAGAGGAGAGTGAGGGAGGGAAGCAGAGAGTGAGGGAGGACAAAAGACTTTCCTTGACAAAGGGAATGATACATAATGTAGAGGATGTAACATTATTATATTGGAATTCATACTGATTACAACATTTGTATTGACATTTTAAGTTTTTCACATCTTAAAATTAGAATATATGAAGTTCATTTTTGGATAACACACAATCCCCCAAACACAGCCTACTGCTGTAACTGAAAACAATTTTTTAAAAATAATCATGTTATCAAAAGGTTACAGCTTTCTCAAATATAGAAACCAACTCGATTTGAAAACAAGCTGCAAAGCTGTGAAATCAGGTACAAAAAGAAAAAAAGAATTGGGATTATATTATTTTAGGGGGGGGGAATGAATGTTCCATTTAGCACATGAATTATTTATTTGGAAATTCACCTTATTTGAACTCTATGGTCAGACTTCATTTCTGGAACAATAGATCAGTTTACTTATACAAAACTACATATAATTATTTTTATGGAATTTATTATCCATTGGATTCATATCCAAACTTTCCTCTAGAAGCACATTTTTCTAAATTGATTTACAAATTCCATCTTCAGAATTCACAGTTGGTTCACCCATGCATCAAGAGTGAACTCTTAAGAACCTATAAACCTTTTCCTCTAATTCTCACACTCAACTACTAAGCAATTACTCTCATTCCCAGGCTGAGAAGCAATTCACTTGCACACTACCGTCTTACATGGTTTGGGTTCAATTATTGTCTTTCATCCAATTATCCCTGTACTCAAATGCACCTCTCCTGATGCAGATGTAACAGGAAATGTAGCTGGGTATCATCAGTATATTGGTGACAATTTATCCTAAATCTCATACTGACACCATCCCGCGTTTTCTTATAAATGTTAAATTGAACTGGAGGCAGGACTGCCATGGGGTCAATCTACAGTTTCCTGAACATCCTGCACTCTCATTTAATTACTATGTTTAGCTGCTCAAGAAAATACAATGTACTAATATGTTAAAGCCACAGTGTTTTGAGCTGTACATAGGACTGACATAATCTGTGGTCATCACAGGGTGATGCGTAGAAAGGCAACAAAGAAGCAAACCACATGCTAAACACATTCACACATTTGCTTCTCTCTCTCTCTCTCTCACTCACTCTCTCTCTCTCTCCCCCCATAAGATCTAGTAAAGATGTTGTGGGAAACTTGCTCCAGCTGGTGAATACTTCAAACTATTTCTAAAGTTCATTGGATTGAATGATGCTGACTGTGTTTATGTACACCTTTAAGCAATAATACCTTACACTCCTTATATCACTCTAAAAGCTGAACTATACCAGTTACAAAATTGTCTTCCTTATTTTTCTTAATCACACATCTACAATTGCATGTGTGAACAGCTGCATTCCTTTTCCCCTGCATTCCTTGAAAACAAAATCTGCCTGTCCTCTCCTCCACTTCCCCCTCCCCTCCATTCCTTTTAAACAAAGCTAACCATTCCTGCCCCCCCCCATCTGAGTTAAATACCAGGGTATCCGTTTCGGCAGGCATCTAAGCTCAATCTAATCAAGCTGTGTCACAATTCTGTCAAGGCAGGTTGCTCTCTCTTTGGCCTTGAATAATTGGAAGAATGTTGGCACTTGCGCCTGGGCTATGAGAACATGACCTGGGTTGATATTTAATCTCTTCCAGTGCTAGGCTGCACAAGGTCTGGAGCCTAAGTCAGGCCTCAGGAGCAGCATGTTCGACATCAGCCGCACTCATTTTACCTTGAAATAGATTCCATTGGAGGCATCCCTCCACTCTTCCAGGGAGCAGACTTGCTTGGGACAGATATGCACCCTAGAAAGGATTAGATTGTTGTCCTTTCAACTTTTTGCTTTGCCAGCCTAATTGTTACAAGGTGCTGTGAAATACCTCTGAAAGGCAAAAGGTTAGGGAGTTCAAGAACTAAAAGTTCCGTAATGTTGAAGTTTTTCAAAAACTTGCCAAAAAGAAATGGAAAGTATCTTTCTTCTCCCTCTAGCTTTCTGAATAACTTTGTTGTGTTTGTACACTTTGCTTGCATGCCTCATGGAAAACATCCCTGAACTGACCGTTATGGAAACCACCATTACTAGGCAACTGGAAATCAGGATTCAGTAGTACCACGTTTTTATAATCATCATTAATTGGTTCAGCTAGTTGGATCTGATCCCTGATTATGCCAGTAGTTTCACATAAGGTGTAAACCATGGAGAGAAACATCATTCTGTTTCAGTGCCAACTTCTGAAGGGCTACTAAACGAAATACAAAGTGTGCAGAAAAGACTTGACTTTGAAGTTTTTTTTAAGAAAAAGATTGCTGTCATGACACAATTGCTGTTGAGTTAAGGTGCTGATTAAGTAAAGCTGCAATATTTTGAAATATTTTAAGGAAATAATTTTATTAGTAATAGGTGCAAATGATAACTTAGTTATACAACAGCAATAACACACAATAACAAAAAAAATCCTGACTTTAGGCATAGATAACTGTATTAATGAGGTTTGATAGAAATTTGCTTCCCCCACGTCTGAAGCCTATTTGACTTCAATAACAAGGCCAGCGAATGGCCCTGATGTAATGTGGGGTAAGTTAAGGAAATCAGTTGGTGAATTCCTTTGGCTTTATTTCCCTTTCCACCTAAGGGCAGGAAAAACAGCTCATTCTTAGAAATAGTCCCCTTGACAAGTCAGGGCATTTGATGCTTTGATTGATTCATTGATGCTTCTTCCCATTTTACCCCCTGTAACTCCTCTGAACCTACAACCTGTAATTTGACCTAACAGGTGTGCAGGAGGGATGAAGATCATTAATGAGCAAGCTATATCCTTAGCTAGCATTGAAAGACATAAAGGTACTTGTCTGTCCACCTGAAGTAGCCTATGGAGTAAGCAAAATGGTATGCCCCATCCTCTATAATAAGAACAATAGGAGAAAAATGATGCCATGCACAACTCCTTAGCAAAATAGTGGCCAACCAGTAATGTTCTGCTTGGTGATACAATGAAACCTGTATTTAAAATACAGGGGGTCTGATGTTCTTTCAAAAGTCCTGGCCAGGCTTTTTTCTCACCTAGGTGCCAAACCTCACCTACAACCCAAGCCAAAATGGCCCTTGAAGGCATTGCTCGGTGTCCAGAAGGCGAGGGACTGCTCATAACAGCCTAAATTGACCCACAGGAGTTGGGCAGATTGCATATCATTGATGCAGTTCATAGCAAATATCTCTTTGGGGGATGAGGGATAATTAAAGATGATATTTACCCCTTCTCCATGTGGGTTGAGGATGAGTCAAAAGCAATATTTTTAAGCCATGGCATGTTAAAACAGTTACCAGAAAATGTTTGTGCCATGGCTAAGTAGTGCTCTGGCTAAAACCATATTGTAATATTCATTAGTAAATAAAAAACAACAACAGTAATAGAAATAGTACTATTGGTCTATTTATTGCTTTACTGGATTCCTCCTGTTTACTTTCATCATCTCCTTACATTTAGAACCAACACTGAGCATTCATAGAAGGGGAAATAAACCCATTTTTCTCTCTCTCTCTCAAGGCACATATAAGCCATTCTGACCTTCAGGAGAAACAGAAATACCACCCAGGTCTATCAGTTATTCCTCCTGAGTAATCTGAAGTCACAGCATGTTTGGGTTATCCCATTCACAGTCCCAGACAGATTTCAGGGTAATCAGAAGCCTGCGGAGGGGGCTGGAAAGGGAGCAACAGCTAAGGGTCCCCAAACCCTCAGAGAAGAATTATAACTTTCTTCTTTGTTGTGATCAAGGGAAATTGCCTGGAATGTTTAATTCATCAGGTTTTAAAGAGTCTCTCACAAGATGATGCACTGATTTCAAATTCTGTATTTGATTTTAGCTACTTTTTATTGTCCCTGCATAAATCTACATTTATACATAGGCCTATATAAAGATAGCAAGAAGAATAAAAGGCCCGCGGTCTCATTATTTTTTTGAGAGCTATTTGTGGGAACTTGGACTTTTTCCTTCCCTTGCTTAAACACAGGTTCTGATTTCTGGGTATCCATATTCCCTAGTAAATTCATAGCACGTCTACACTTAAAAACAAGCAGATAAAAAAGATATTTTTTTAGAAAGATAATCACATCTTTTTCTTCACAGAATTTCAATCTCCAGACATCCCTAGGGAATATAATAATTAAACTTACATTTATAGGGGTCAACCTCAAAGAGATGGCTGCAAGTATTTGGAAAGCAAAAGCAAATAACATTGATTTTTAATTAATTGGACTGTCTCTACTTCTGAAACTAATATTTTGTAAATTATTGGGGAAAGTTTCCAAATAAAATGTGCTAAACTGCATGGGTTTACAATTAAGACAGTGATACCTGTATATCCAGATAACAAAAATGTGCGGATTATTACTATTACCTAAATTCATTGCAAAAGTAATAATTGATTAATTTGATTCAGGGAACATGAAATTCCAAGTTATGTGGAATTTTGCCCCTGAATACATTGTATGAAAACACTGAAAGCACCAGCGGGGAATACTCCATGCCCACAAAGATGTATGTGCCTGTCCAATTTTATAAACTTTTGTCTTAACCCAATTTCAGTGTATCTTATATATATAAAAGCCATTGAATATTCCAAGGAAGGCCACAGGTGCATGCCACATGCAGCATATAAAAAAGCCCTAGATCTCCCCTCCCTTTACATTTTCTTTAATGGTGGAAATTCAAAAGTACAAGTGATTTGCACTTCTGAAACAGCCCATTTAAAATAAAATGCAAATTGGCTCTTAGAATCCGGCTGATTTACTGCCGGGAGAGCTGGGGCTACAATGCACAGGCTTGCCACAATAAAGCACTTAGCCTCGAAGGTGCCACTGGCCCTTTTTGTCTTCTGGTTTCTTCTACAGACTGCTGCTCTTCTGGAATTTGTCACTACGGTTAAAGATGCCCCACCGCTTGTTTCATGCCTGAGTGATAGTTCATTTGCTCTTAATCTTTAATAACAAGGTGGCTATTGTGCCCACAGCATCCAGAGCATCCCAATCTGAGCAAAGGCCATTTCCGCATTAAATGAAGGGTCATCGTGATAAGTAGAAGTCTCTGCACCATATTTCACCACTCCTGTATTATCACCCCGATCAGGTTCTCTCTACTGTAGCATCCTTTAGTCAAGCCCCAAAGCCTTTTCTTCTATCTTCCTACCAACCCATTCTGGAGATCTGAGCAATAACAGAAGCTTTGTTGTGGAGTGCAGTCCTAAGAGATTAATCAGGTACATTACTGATTAACCCAACCTGCTTTGGAATGTCAAACACTTCCTTTTTTTTTTTTTAGGCTATGGCATGAAGGAACAAAGTTGTTTGTCCCTTTCAGATGAACTCCCCCCTCCCAAATTTCCACTTAGGTTGTTATTGAAGGCCAACACCTGCTTTTAAGTCAATATGGGGGTGAGTGGGGCAGCTGATCGCTCATGATTCATTTTCATGTAGCCTACATGGTAGCAAAAGCACTGATTACATGCAAATCAAGTGCATTTCCCTCCTGCTCCTCCTCCTCCTCCTGTGCTGTGGGAAATTTCGCTGTGGTGCCTATGTGAGCATCCAGTCCAAGCCAGGAAATACGGGTAACCTTTGGAAGTTTCTAAAGTGTATTCAAAACATGTGGCGATCCATTTGCAAAAATATCAATGGGATGAGCTGGCAACACTTGCTAATTCCTATGGAAAAATGAATAGAACAATTTAGGATACCGTATTTCCTTCTTGTTAATCTGAAAGAAGAATACTCTATAATTTACTCTAGAGAAATACAGACAAATTTATGCGAGAAATAAGAACCATGGTAGCCTTATTTAGGGTTTATTTCTGCTTCTCTAAAGCAGAAGAAGCTTGATAACAAGAGTTGGGGGAAGATGGTAAGCTGCATATATTCCATCAACACTTTCTTCACTCTTCAGCTACTGAGAACATACACATAGTGGAAACCACATGTATCTGAGCACTTTAGAATCTGGTAAACCTTGTTGTAACTTTTGTGGAGTCTCCATAGACATAAAGACTCCCTGATGTAGAAGCTAGTCTTCAACAGGTAAGCAGAGATGGGTTCCTTTTGGTTCTGTCCGGTTCTATGGAACTTTAGTAACTTGGCGACGTGATTCGCTGGAACCGTTAGTGACCCGGGCCTGCCACGCCCCCAGCCAGTTCTCTTGGCAGCACCCTAGGCAGTGCCATCTTGTTTTTTAAAGTACTATGCATGCGCATGCGCACAGCTACAGCACATCCCTGAGTGAACAGGCATTAAGAAGATCCGGAATCCACCTCTGGTGTAAAGAGGATAAAATCGGAGGAATGGAGCTCTATTCTCCGCCTTCTCTACTTTTTCACATGTTCATTCTGCTCTAACAGAACAAATATAACACAATTAAGTATAAAACCACACATTGAATTTTTCCAGAGTTTGCCCTTCTTTTATCATGAGTATAGTTTAAATATATAAGCATGTCTAACTCCTTTAATGAAAAATGGCATTGATTTTTAATGGTCACCTAAGTGAATGGATTTCTGATAGTACAAAATGTTTACTGTTTTGTTAGCATATACTGTTTTATAAGCGTATTTTAAGGAAAAAATGCTCTGGTTCAGATGCCAGTGTTACTTTGTGCAAAGTATTCTTCAGAATGTGGGGTTTTATTTGTCACCCCTGCCTCAATCTGCACTATGCTTTGCTAAGAATGATGAAAAAACAATGTGATTAAGCTCACTAGGTGAGATCAATCCACTGTGTTCTCCAAACTACAAACATACAAAAGACTCTTCCCTTTCTTCTCCTATTATTTTTGCATAATCCAGAGGAATCTAACAAACAAAGGCCCTCTCAGAAGTTTGATGGCTTTTAATTCGAGCAGTAGGTAATCAGTGAAAGAGACTATCCTGAAGAGAAGGTAATTTGTCTTGCATTGGCAGTTGGAGATGGATGTGCTTGGGGGTTATCTGTAGTGTCAGTTCATTCAGAGATGAACCCCGGCTCTATCCCTCCAGCCTTGAAATCTGAATCAATGATATCTATAGTGCCCATTCTCTGTTTGGTGTTTACGTATCAGAGACAATCTCTATGCAAGAGACCTTAGTAATTTAAGAATTCACACTATAGGGTCAGCTGGAGAAGGGTTTTCCACGTTCACTTAATTCAGTATACAAAATTATGATTAAGGAGATTCCTCGGATGATAAAATACTACATAAGTATATCGCTCTTTTTTCTGGACCAAAAACGTCTCTTGAAAAACAAAACAGGATGAAGCTTCTGAATTTCACAGATTTTTTCTTTCTTTCTGATTTCTGAATAATAGCCTTGTAAAACCTCTAATTTACCCTAACTCTAATTCTCCTCAGATCCTCCCCTGAAGTATATGTTAAAAATATGCATATTAAGTATGTATCTCCATTTTATACTATACCGGTAAATTTGACTTCAGTGGAAGCTTTCTGCCTATCCAAAGATAAACAACTTGGGGAAGACATTTTGGCATGTAGCATGTAGCAGGACTATTTATCTGTGTTTATAATCCTGAGCTTGTTCAGAAGCCTCTATGATTGAATTTTACATACATACATACATACATACATACATACATACATACATACATACTGTATTTACATAATATACATAGAGTTAAATCTTACATACCTTAGTCCTCAGATGATATATGTACTGTTTTCTGTTCATTATAATGTGTAGTATTTAGGATTCCTAATTAAATTGGAATGATTTACATTACTTATCTCTACATTTGTATAGAAATAAATGAATAGAAGTTTATTTAAAATACATAATCAGGGTAAAATGAAATAGTAACCTTATAGAAATCTTAGAGCTGATGTCCTAACTAGACTTGCTTTCCCTTAAATAATTCTGGACAAAGAGATTCACTCTACAATTCATATGTACATAGCCACCCATTTAAGATTTGCCTTATTCAGAGTCAAACTTGGATCCATCTAAGTCTCAATTCTCTAACATGTCATAGTGGTTCTCCAAAATCGAAATTGGTATTCCCCAGAATACCAATTTGAAGAAATCAGATTACATCTAATACTTTCTGTATTGAGGTATGCTGATACAGTCATTCTTTACAGTGTAAAAATGGTACATTGTGACTATATAATGCCAAGTGTTAGAAGACTTCTGTATGATTATTAAAATGCTAAACTGTCCTGAATGATATTATGTGGCTGTGTTACATAAAGCTTCATTTTCTACTTTTACAGTAAAAGCAGCTACCTACAATGTACAAATGGAAATATGATACTGGCAGAAAAATGAAGCACTGTTTTGTTTCAAATTGAATGAGATAGATCATTCAATCCTGGTCACAGGCTGATATTACTCTGAATGCAGCTATCAATGAAAATGTGCTAAAATATTTTTGCATACAGTAAAGATCTTCCAAGCCCCCAAAGAATCAAAACCAATAACGCAGAATTGTAACTAGTCTACATTTTTGCTTCAAGTTATCTTAAGGGAGAAGTAAAAAGACAATGGCAGTCAGATATTTTGTGGAACACTGTTTATTTATTTAATTTTATTCTATTAATTGTTTTTCTCCAAAAAGCTGATAGTGTCTTGCTTCCCTATTAATTATCCTAACAAACTTTCAGGAATTGAGAGCTCAGTGATAACCATTGTGCTTAAGCAAGATTTGAATACAAATCTTCCTAGTCTCATTAAGCCCATTAATCTGACTCCCTAGGCAAAAATCATGGCAAGTGATAGGCTATTTCTCTTGTAACATACAATGGGAAAGTTGTAACCAGCAATCTGCCGGATGTGGCAAGGATTACTGGGAGCCAGTGGCTGGATTCCTCAGTTTAAGTCTTCAAAATGGTTTATGTCAGTTCTAATGGAGTGCTCAAAAGAATTCCAATGTGCTCCCAAAATATATCAAATAAGAAACAGAGTTTGAGAATGATGCGGAAATTCTGTCACATGTCTGTAGTTAGGCAACATCTTCATTTCTTTGTTTAATTTATTTAAAGCAGCTTTACTCTATTTTGTAGATAGAAAAGGGTATCCAGTGGTTTACAAAGACAAGAAAAGTATCCTGCTGTCCTCATTTTTTTATAAATTTAAAAGACACAACAGCAGAAGAAAAGAGATTGAGAGAATGGAGAGGTAAACTCATGTAATGGTTAGCTCATTCTGATTGCGGCTCATTCTGATTATGGATGGATACATGCTGGTTTCTCCTTGGGGATAATATTTCTAGGAAGCTGGGAGGAAATATCAAAACAAAGTATTCGCTAGAAGTTTTTGCGTATCCTGCAAGAATGATTCAGCAGAAGTTGGCTGTTATTTCAAACTTTTTGATCCTGTGAACATTGTTTTCCCACAGCAAGGCACCTTTTCATAGAATCCTGATTGGCTTTTGTAAGTGATATTCAGCTCCTTGGGAGGAGATTCAAACCACCAACATTTCCTATCTTTTGTTCTGTATCAAAAAGACAAGTAAAGTCCAGCCAGTGGTTTTCTGCAGACATCACTGTTTTTAGCATTTTAGGAAACTATTCTGACTTAAGCTCAATTTGGTCCTGTGAGATTCTAAAGACTAAACTTGGGACTTTCTTTACATATTTTACCATTAAGCTACAGACAGATCTTCCAAAATCATGACAAAGGAATTATCCTTTCAGCTGCTACACTTCTTTTATGATAGAAAGAATATGGAGAATAACTCCATGAAACAGTTTATTTAAAGAATGTGGTTTTTATAAACAGGCTAAGTCTTCTGAAGAGCTGCATTCCATATTTACTGAAATACTTGATATTTCCCTTTTGTTTCTTTTGTTGCAGCTAGAAGTGTGGATGATAATTCTAAAAGATATAACCACTTTTGATCTTTGACTCAAAAGCTTTCTACTTATGCTACTAATCTCTTCTTTGTCATTATGAATAAAGAACCATAAGAGCAAAACCTGCAATAAGTAAATAATCATAGGAGCAAAAGCAGGAAATACATGTTAAACTGAAAATAAGTCTAAAGTCCTTACAGAGAAATAAATTGTTGGGTTGAATGGTAAATCAGTAAATATGACATTTTTTTGCCCTTTGCAAATTAGACCAACACTTTCAAAGTGTGATATGAACCAGTTTCCCAAGAAAAAGGATAAAAAGGGCACAAATAAGCCTAAAATCTGCACTTCTAAATCATTCATTAGTCTAAAGAGCCACATGAACATTTTATCAACCCTGATGTAGTGTTCATAAATATCAATAATGCTGATGTGTCAGTATCCATTTGTTTAGGTTATGTGGGGTTTCATAAACTTGATTTACCAGGCCACCAGAATCACCAGTTGCTACCAATATTCCAATATACATGTTTTATTGACGTAACATGTCTCCCTTGCAAGTTGACTGTATTCTATTTCAGTACAGCTGCCAGCAAATTTTCTCATTGTCCCCATATTCCTCAAACAACAAATAGACACCAGGTGATTAAGCTCTGCAAACAAACAGGGTTTTCCCAGCAACAAATCAACACCTCTCTGTGTCTGGTATTTGTGGAATTTGATAAGCCACCCACTCTGCCCCCTCCCCATCCTTGTTATGTCTCTCCTCAGCCTTCTTCATCTTTTATCCTTCCCTTCACCCAGTCTCCAAAGGAAAGCATTCATAGTTAATTAACTGCTGAAATAGTGCAAGGAGCTGGGTTGAAGAGGAATGGAGCTTTGCGTCTGAATTTAAAAGAGTTTGAAAGCTCTTGAAGTTTAAAAACAAAACACCCAGAAGTGGCAAAGGGAAGCATGAAAGGTAAACAAAGAAAAGGCTGGAGGGAAGCGCTTTTCACATATTTCCATTCTTGACCGGTTAAATGAGAGCTGCAAATGAAAGATTGAATGATTTCTAGTGCCTTTTTTCTTCCAGCAATACATGATTTACTCTTTGTAATGAGACAGTGGATTGATCACATTTTGTACAGAAAGTGCTTCTAATGAAGCATTATTGAGAACCCTAAATGCACATGTTTTATTTGTCACATATATGTTCCGTCTTTCTTCTGAGAGATTCAATGTACTATTGTCCTCTTCTTCCTTTTCCATGTTATCTTCTAATAATCCTGTGAAGGAGGCTAGGAAGAGAGATGAGTCTCATGAAACCATAGTGAAATCCAACAGTCTACTCATATACAAGAAGAGTAAGAATGAGTGCATTAGTGCCATCCTCTGCAATTGCCTTCCATGGGTGCAGGTTTAACTATAGTCAGATCTTCCAGTAGATCTGAATCTCTCTTATGTCCATCACTGGCATAAACAATCAAGCTGAACAGTGAGAGCATCAGCATATTGATGACACTTCATTCCAGATCTCCTGATGACATCGCTTAACAACTTCAGATAAATACCGAACAGCATTTAGAGGTCAAACAATACATCATGTTTACTTAGAGATATAGTTATTCTATTGTGGATATTCTGGCACAATAGTAGCCTTCTTCCTTACTTAACCATAGCAGATTAAATAAACTAAATTTCTTCAACTCAATCATAGTCCTCTTTTGTCTTATATTCTTTGTATCCCTTCTCTTAAAGCATGATTTGGGAATCTATGCTTACAACCACCATCCATTGCTAAAAACTCCAGTTTCTAGTCATACAGAAAGTGGAAAACCTAGCCTTTTTTAGTTTAAAGTAAGATGGAAAAATAATTAAATGGGAATCACAAACAAACTTCTAAGTATCTCCACAAGACTTATTTTAGAACATATCAAATATAAATTGATAATGTCATGGAAAGTGTTTAAAGGGAAAGGAAAGAGCCAGTTCCTCTCATTACTTGCTTTCTCCATGATATGAAAAGCAAAGGTAACTTTCCTTGAACATTATGAAAGTTGGTGTATGTTAGAAAAATGCAAGATAACAAGCAACACAGATTGATATCGCCAAAACTGAAGTTTTGTGCATTTGATCCATATTACTGACCCTTACTGAGAACTATGGAAATTCATTTCCCTGTCATAAGTGCAATATATGCTTCATTTCTGGTTGTGATGCAAGCTTTTATTTTGGTCATAACAAGAGCCACTCATATTTTGTAAGTGAATTTTTTAGCTATTTCATTTTGGAGACCATCAATTAGTAATCAATGCTATAAACTTCCCTCATGTTCTTAATTTTATAAATTGTATTACTTCTCTACTTTTATTTAGACATCTTACTTACAAAGCAGTTTGTCACTGTTTATCTGAAATTTACAGGTTTACAACACTTTTTTAAAAATACCAATAGAAGAGAATATCAGAATAACAAGAGTTGGAAGTGACCTTTGAAGTCTTCTAACCAACCCCCTGCTCTGGCAGGAAACCCTATACCATTTCAAACAAATGGTTGTCCAATCTCTTCTTAAAACATTCCAACGTTGGAGCAGCCACAACTTCTGGAGACAAATCATTTCACTGATTAATTGTTTTAACTGTAAGGAAATTTCTCCTTAGTTCTAGGTTGGTACTCTTCTTGATTAGTTTCCATTCATTGCTTCTTGTCCTGCCCTTAGGTTTGGAGAATAGATTGACCCCCCCTCTTTGGAGAATAGTTTGACTCCCTCTTCTTTGTGGCAATCCCTTAGATATTGGAACACTGCTATCATGTCACCCCAGTCCTTCTTTTCATTAAACTAGACATACGCAATTACTGCAACCTTCCTTTATATGTTTTAGCCTCCAGTCCCTAATCATCTTTGTTGCTCTTCTCTGCACTCTTTTTAGAATCTCAACATCTTTTTATATTGTGGCAACCAAAATTATGCAATATTCCAAGTGTGGTCTTACCAAGGCATTATAAGGTGGTACTAACACTTCATGTCACTCTATCCCTCTGTTAATGGAGCCCAGGATTGTGTTGACTTTTTTTGGCAGCTGCGCACACTGCTGGCTCATATTTGTCAACTAGGACTCCAAGATCCTTCTCTCAGTTACTACTAGTGAGCCAGGTACCAACTATTCTATATCTGTGCATTTGGTTTATCTTGCCTAACTGTAGAACCTTACTTTTGTCACCATTGAATTTCATTTTGTTACATAGAGCCCAGTGTTCCAGCCTGTCAGGATCCTTCTGTATCTTGAGCCTATCTTCTGGAGTGTTGACTATTTGAATAGTTGAATTCTTGGTGCTCTCTGAAGGTATTTTATCTGATGACATTATCTAGCTGGATAATGAAATATCTGCAAAAAAACAAACCCTAACTTCAGAAAGCACAAGAGTCCATTAATTTCTGTGACATGTGCACATGATAATTTGTCTGTACAAAATAGTTATAAATTAATGTTGAGCTGAACATTTAAAAATAATTAGTTTAGCAAGAATAAATATAAAGTATCTCATCAGAGTGAAGAAGAAAATGATTGGTATGTCTGCTCAAATTGCTATCCAGTATTGATGGGTAACAGTGAGACTTCTTTTCTCCATTCTTATGGTCCTAAATCTCTAAGGTAGACTTGATTTGGATACTTTTTTAAACACAGAACATTCCCCTATCAGTACTTCAAATACAGTAATAAGACATTCCTTGCTAAAGGAGGACTGAAGATCAGCCTAGACATCAGTGAATCTGTGGGTGAGTTAGCCTAACCTTAAAGAACATTTTGACCTAGATACAAACTAGACATTACAATAAGCAAACGTTTAGAATGGCATGATTAAAAAAAGCAACTTAAGGAAAAATATGAACACAGAGTCTGACCTAGATTAGAGCTCCATAATGATTACTATTGAAAATCTGTTTAATTGTTATTTGCAATTCCAATAATATTATATCAAAGGGAACAGGATTTGGTTGAAAAGAGGGATAATTCAGTGTTGTCATTTGGGTAGGAAACATCTATGTCCCCTCCTCCCCCTCCAGAATGCTTAATAGAAAATATAATTTGACCCTAGAAGTGTTATTATTAACCTCTTCACTCCCATGTTCAGTCACAATATTAATGAGAGTTAATACAAATTCAGTAATTTATTGTGGCTTAGATTTTCTTTTTACCCATTTTTTTATCTCCAACTGCAGTTTAATTAGGCTGTAAACTTATGGATTCTTTTTTCTCTGCAAACATTACATGATTACACCAGATATTTCATTGGCACAATCTAAGTGTAACACTATGGCTGGCATCTTATACATAAAGAAGCACATTTAAAGTCAAGACTATCTTCCCTCTGTAAGAGACGGAGAGAGAAGCCCATTTGTTTTTATGCTCTAATAACTTCTCTTTAGACATATTTCTGCAACCTATTTCTTCTTTCACTTTGATTTCAAGTCCTTCATTTATTCCTCAGGATTGGTAGCTAATCAAACTCAATTTCTCACCCCCACCCCATCATTTCCAAGGAATTAAACCTTTCAATTAATTGTTTCTCTTCCACTCTTTATTTATGATTGCAGATATTTGGAGGTATAAAAACTTCCAAACCCAACTCATTAATCAAAGAACCCACTGTTGGCTTTTTAGATGTGACGACATCCATGTTCTCCCTCACCCCCACACTGAGATTAACTTCAAACACTGTGTTGGTAGAATGCACTTCTCCTCTACAGTGACAAAATTTGTGCCCTTTCTTCACTGTTGGAGAAAACAATTCCAATAAAGAAATAAAAATAGAAATGTAAGATATCATATTGTTAAGCTGAACAAGATGTTCTCAGACGGGATTTCTTCTAATCAAGTTTGCCTTGACTATTTTTAATTTAAAAATGGGGTCAAGAAAAACACAGTAATTCTCTCAGGCCACTGTGAGTAAGGTTACATGTTTCATGCAGCCAATTTCAGAACTCGGGCAAGGAAGTTTTATCTTTCTTGCAACTTACTGCCTGCTGGGCAGGGCAGTAAAGGATTGGCAGGAAGGAAGAAGGAAAAGAGACTGGCAGAGAGAAACAAGGGACATGGTTTGCCTTTGAACCTACCGTAGCCATCTTTGGTCTAGAAAAACTATGGCTGAATTCAGAGATCAAAACAATGAAATTTTGTCCTTCCATTTAAAATGCTAAATCCAGCTTAAACAAGAAAAGGCATTTAAAAAAAAATAGAAATCACACATAACTCCTACCACCCACCCAATTGCCAAGTATTTCCAGTGCAAACTGAACGCTTTTGCAATAAGGAGAATAGAATAATTTCCCATTCTTCTGGAGAACGTTATAAAATCAGATTGTAAACCAAATTCTGAGCAGCAAATGGAATGGCAGCTTGGTTGTTGTTGGTAAAAAGTAATCAACTCCCTTCTCAAGTATCTGGGAAAGTAATACAAACGGGAGACAAAGAGGGACAGAGGGAAGGCGCAGGATGAGTGTTGATACCAAATGTTAAATGCAGTGTGGAATATAAGGCTTAGCAATGGGAAAGGAAAAAAAAATATTGTGCTTAACAGCATGCATAAGAAATGAGCCAAGCCAAGCCAAATCCCCTTCCTTAATTTTGCTTCCTAATTTCCTCTTTCTAAATACACAGAGGGCATAACTTGGTATTGTCAATCTAAGGGCAAAATGGAAAATACCCAACATAAAAAGAGCATATGGAACACATTCTTGGTAACAGTTGTTTCCTCTCTGCCTGTATAAAACTAGCATTTAATACAAAACTGTCATTATACATGATATTGTGATCCCCAAAGCTGATGCATCTTTTTCTCTGCTGGAGATTTGAAGGGGAAAATCTATAGCTAAGCTGAATATTAGCTCACTCCTAAACAGCCTAGAAAGAATACAGCAACAACAGTTACAACAGTTCATTAGTGATGGTTCGAAAAAACATAACTTATGACAATTTTTCATATTTATGACTGTTGCAGCACACCCAGGGTCACGTGATCAAAATTTGGATCCTTGGCAACTGGTTGATATTTATGACGGTTGCAGTATCCGGGGATCATGTGATCACCTTTTGTTACCTTCTGACAAGTAAAGCCAATGGGGAAGCCAGATTCACTTAACATCCATGTGACTGACTTAACAACTGCAAGAATTCACTTAGCAACTATGGTAAGAAAAAAACCTAAAATGAGGCAAAACTCACTTAACAGATGTCTCAAATAGCAACATAAATATTGGGCTCAATTGTGGTCACAGGATCACCTGTATTTTTCTTGAAACCCTCTAAATAATGGGAGAAGGAATCACATGAACACTTTTGACATCTCACCAAGGACCAGGGTTCTGTTGGTCCTTATTCCATAAGCTCGACAATACATGTGGGTTTTTATTTTGTTTTGCTTTATTTTCACTGATACATGGACTTCCATTTAGTCAATAATGGAATGAACCCTGTGGAATGTGTCTGTATTTGTTAAAATTGATAATTCAAGAAGCCTGCTCTCAGGCTCAATGTTTTTGAGTTTTGAAGTCCATTTAAAAATACTATAACCTTTAATGCAAGCGTCCCCAACTCCTTTCGAAACTGGGCCATGCAAGCAGCAGGCGTGTGAACCCTCATAAGCGAAGCTCTGTTTGTGCGAGTGGTGGGTGCATGTGCCTCCACTTGTGCAAATGGAGCTGTGTGTTTTTGCATGCAGGTCTACCAGTGGTGGGTTGCTGCTGGTTCAGAGCGGTTCACTAGAATCGGTAGCGGAAATTGGTTCCCGCTCGCCGAACCAGCAGCATTAGCTGGCTAGCCACGCCCCCGAACTGGTCCTTGGCCTGGAAATTGGTCCTCCAGGAGAAAATTTACAAGAAAATTGCCTTGTAAAGAATCCTCTGCACATGCATAGAGGGTTTTACACGGATATGACAGGAGCACATGGGTGAGCAAAACGAGCACCCACATGCAAAACACACACTTCTGACATGACCCCGAACCAGTAGTAAAAGTAAGAGGAACCCACCCCTAATGTCTACCATTTGCATGGAATAATCCCCACCCCCCACCCGGCCAGGCCACCAAGTCAAAAAGGTTGGGGACCACTGCTTTAATGAGCATA
>JANHFT010006534.1:59740-70411 GCA_032467955.1 Pseudoxenodon macrops
ATTACTGGCTGTTCACCGCCCTGAGTCTTTCGAGAGAAGGGCGGTATATAAATTTAATAAATAAATAAATAAATAATGGTTAATGACCTCATTCCATCTATTTATTCATTCATTTAATGGTTAATGACCTCCTTCCATCCTATTTATTCATTAAATCAAGCATTTGCAGGTGTTTTTTTTGGGGGGGGGAATGATTCTATTATTTCACAGCTATTTGGGAATGCAATCCAAGAGATGCCTGCAAGGGTTGAAATTGTGCCCAGAATGTGTCTCCACCCTGCTTGGAAGGAGACATAGAGAAGTTGGATGCAAAATCAATACTGCCCAGTCTTATTGAATATCCTACCCCTTCATTAAAGAGTGTTCAACAATAAAAGCAAATCTTTTGGAACAGATACAACGGTATCCGAGTTGTGAAAATGCTTCTAGTGGAAAGCAGTTCAATTCACCACACCCTTAAATTAAATATTTGGTACCAGTTGGAGTGGTGATTAAATGAATATTTTATTGATGATTTCCAATGCTTTCCCTAGCCAATAAAAAAGCAATGCCAGAAAAGTACACTCTGGTGATAATCTCAGGTTCTAAATAATAGAAGCTGGCCCTAATGTACGATGAATCCTTCGTACTGACTGCTATGATTGACTTTCCCAATGATTCCAGATCCTTTGTGTAACTTGTGTCTGGTTTTGGGCTGTGTTTAAATGAGTTTAATGAGAAATTGCTCTATCAGCTTGCTCTCTCTTCTCTGAATAGCCTTTCTAATCAGACAGCCAGAGATAAACTAAATAGATTGAGTTTCTAAAGGTTCTGGCAGTTTCTTCCGGAGTTTGAAATATTTCTGTTAACTGCTTTGCTGGAACCTTTCCAGGTTGTTGATTTTCAAACATCTTATATGAAAGTACTGTTTGAGTTTGGATTCAGTGCTCCATAAGCCAGCCTTCATTAAAGCCAGACATACAAAGAAAATATCAGGATCCCTTTTGCTAGAGAGAAGATGTCTCTGGATATGATTGAGGTTAAGGAATATTTTTAAGTTGTACCTGAATGTATAGACCTTCTAGTATGCGTGCAATAGTTTACTGAGGGTTTTCCCCTCCCCCTTCCTTATAAGTCCTTCATAGAGGTTTGAGAGACCTTGCCATTAGCCTTAGAAAAAGAAATTGGTAGAAAAATGAAGATAAATTCAAGCAAGCTTCCCTTATTAAATTTCTATCCCTGTGGGTCGCCTTGGGGCAATCCCTCTTAAGGTTTGACAAAAGTGGTTGATAGCTTATCATATTCAGGTGAGGTGTTTTGACAGGAACTAAGGAAGCATCACTGAAGGATGGGAAAAGATCACTCATCCTTATTTTCTTCATCTGCTAGGTAGGTGGCTATATAAAAGAGAAGAAATGGGCTGGATTGCAAGCTACATCAGATAAAAATCAAGATATAATCAGAGAATTGATCTCTGGGTACAAACTGACCCCTAAGTAGTCTGATGGTTAGGGATGGGACGTATCAAAGAATTTTAGGTCTATGTTGGAATTTCTCAACTTGTGCTTCCATCTATCTTTAACTTGCAAACATGTACAAAAATGTACTTTATTACAAGGAATGAATAAGTGTTCGGTGGCCTCATTTCAAAGCCCATTTAGGTACAAGGCCTCTGAAACTTGTTGGAAGAAATGGAATACAATATATAAGAGGACCAAGATGCAATCTTATGCGTTCTTATTTGGGAGTGGACTACCAAATGAAATGCAATATCTGGAAAGCAGTTTTAGGATCAAGATATAAAGAAATGTTGTTGTTAGTTGCGAAGTCGTGTCCAACCTGTCGTGACCTCATGGACAACGTTTCTCCAGGCCTTCCTCTCCTCTACCATCCTCTGGAGTCCATTTAAGTTAATGTCTACTGCTTCAATGACTCCATCCAGCCATCTCATTCTCTGTCATCCCCTTCTTCTTTTTCCCTAACATAGATAATACCTGGTTTATCAAGTAATGGAAAGATTGGGGGCAAAATTGTTATCCAGGAAGAAGATAGTGTTTAATGTAATGCAATTACATTTTTTTAGAATTAGGTGTAATTAGAGAAATTATACGCAAAGCAAATAAATAAACAAGATTACTGAAAAGAGGGATAAGAAAAAAATATCATTTTTAACAAAATACTATTCTGGCTATACTAAAAAAAATATCACTAAAGAAAAAACTATCATAATTTCAAGTTGTGTTTCTTTAATTGTACCAATGGCTGTATATTGGCTACTTCTTAAAATCTAAATCTGTCTGGATTAATATGAAGCCCAGAAAATTCTTCAAATTGTTTGCTGTTTTTAAAATCAGTGTTGATTAATTTAGCAGGCAATTTATAACAATTGACTTCTAATCCTACCAATTCAATTCAAATTGCAGTTTGTGATTTTAATGAAAAACAAGCATATAATTTGCACAGTCACTCTGGTCTGCTGACCATGAGCACTCAAGTAGTAACTCAGTCGTGATGATCTTTTCTCACCCCAAAAATTCTTCAAGTCCAGTTTTTTGCAGAGAAGAACGTTTAGTTCTAGTCCTGTATCACACAGAATCAAAACTAAATAAAAAGACAATGAGAATGATCAGGGTCTTGAGAAACCTTCTCTGTCATTTGAGGTGGAGTAAGAATATGTCAAAGAGTTGTTTTTTTTTTCTTCTTCTTCTCCTTTCTCAGCACTAGAATTCAGGACAAGATGAAAGGAAATTCCTCTCTGCCAAACAGATAATTACTTTATGAAATCTCTTGCCACAACATATGGAGATTGTCTCCCTAGTTTGGATGGCTTTAAAAGGGCAATTTGATAATGCATGGAGGGTTGTGTTGCAAATGTCAGCTAGATCTATTGGTTGTTGGGGAGCTCCAGGCCACTTTGAGGGACACGTGAATGGACGTCTGTTCTTCTTGTGGGCTTCCTGGCTGGATTGGCCCTCTCTTCTGAGAGATTCGTTCACTCTGTACAGACACACCTCCATATGGACTTTGCATTTGGAGCTAATGATTTTCGTATGCCTTGCTACACAGCTGCTCTTCTATGGGGTAGGGTTGCAAGCATTGCTATTCGTCTTCCTCTGCTGCAGCCCTTACTTTGCTCACACCAAGCATTCCAGATCAGCCATTGTTCAGGGCTGGTTTTTTTTCTTTTCTTTTTTTTCTCTCCCTCCAGACAGATTTTCAGCTGAGGATACAGTATAAGAGGCATCCTCTTCCCCGCCCATTTCCTGCAAAAATTAAACCAAATCTCTTGGGAAAGCCTTTCTCTCTTCCCTGAATAGCTTTTAAAAACAGTGATGTTATCGGATGAGTCATATGCCTGTTTTGATGTACTGGTGCACATGTTGCGGATCCATTATGAATTCATGCTTCTGTCCATGACAATGAAGTCAGAGGGAAGCGCAAAGAGGCAGCTGCTTAGATCAAGTGGCAGTCTCTGTCCACCCCAAAGCCTCCAGCCAAAATCAACAGTGTCTCTTTTACAGTTGATCTAGGGAATGATGTTACATAAATGGGATGTTTGAACTAATGACTAAGTCAAATACAGCTGGAGGATTTCCCCCCCCCCCAAGATGTTCAGCTGATGGAATTACATAGCAGTCTTTCCCTTATTATGTAAATCTAGGAACAGAGAACTGGACCACTTTAAGGAAGATTTGCTTTATGCTCTTATGCATATTTTAATGATATCTGTGGATTTTAATTAACAAGATAAAATGGTCTCTAGGAGATTCAAAGAAGCTTTATTTTTCACTAGGTCTCTGCACCATGCTTGTGTCCAATTTTGCCCTCTGTCTTCAGAATATCTCCAGCCCCACTCCAATTATCCTGAAGCAACTCTACCAGATTTGCTTCAGGATAAGTTCAGCTTTGGGATAGTTGATTCAACACAATGTATAATCCTCTTAGGCAAAATAAAATGGGTACAGAAGGAGGCCTCCCACGCTTGACATCATCAACTGAATCATGGCATTGAAGAAAGATGGTCATTCTAAAACAGGTGTCCTGAAATTCCATTCTGTTTGGGTTTGGCAAAACCTGCATAACATATTTTATTTATTTATCTACCAAGGTCAGATTGATCTTCTCCAACGATTTCATTTCCACATTTTAAAAATACATTATACTTTGCACTATACTATACCTGACTTTGAGACACTTATGAGACAGTTTGGTACAATGATTAAGGCACTGGGCCCAAAATCAGGAGACCGAGAGTTTTACTTCCATTTTAGACCAGTGACATTTTTCTCAGTCCTGGGAAGGCGACAATGGCAACCACTTCTGGAAACTTTGCCAAGAAAACTGCAGAATATAGTCTAGGCCAGGGGTGTTAAACTCGATTTCATTGAGGACTGCATAAGGGTTGTGTTTGACCTTGAGGGGCTGGATGTGGCTAGCTTGATGTCACCCATGTCAGGGGCACCTGTGTTGGCCCAAGTGCTCTATCAGTGAAAACGGGCTCCCAATCTCTGTTTTCGTGTGGGATGGCCTCCTGCAACCTTCTGCCAGCAAAAGTGGAGCTTGCATGTGCCGCATGGGTCCCTCCCAAGTTCCATTTTCACTGGCAGAGGGTTGCAGGAGCTGGAAACAGAGATTGGGAGCCCATTTTCGCTGGCAGAAGCACCACAGGCTGGTCCTTTGCTGTTTCCAGGGTAGCCCCACAGGCCAGATCTAAGCACCCTGCAGGCCAGATCTGGCCCGCAGGCCTTGTGTTTGACACCCCTAGTCTAGGCAGTTGCCAGGAACCAACACTGACTTGAAAATGTACACACATAGACACATTCACACACACACTCAGACTCACACAGAGACAAACTGAGCAAGACAAATGCATCTATTACCTTATATGCAACACACAAACATTCTCTTACAACTGGAAATTAGTCACTTATTCAAAACTCATGAAGACAGGCTTATACTGATATATCTGGCATCATAAAGAAACAAAATTATTTGGCATTGATTCAGTAGAAATGCTGAAGCTTCTCCACACCCCAAAAATATTAAATTTGAAAGTATCTGAAAAATATTTTCTAAATTAAAGTTTCCCTTGCTTCAACTCAGAAGACTCTTAGAGATTCCTTCAGCCCTCCAAAGCAAATTTGAAGGTATATAATGAGAAGAAAATCAGGTAGAACATAACAGAATGTATTTGATCTGCTAATAAGATCATTGTGTAATGAGACACAACCCACACAAAAAAAGATCAGCTCCAAAAGGAAGCAAAGCAATGCCACAGTATGAGTACTGCTGAGTTAATAGTTACTAGATAACCAGTGCCCCAATACATCATTATTTCAAATATATTTTCATACCTAAACTGGGAAACAGAATGACCAAGGACTGGTGAAAATTTTGTGGGACCAGGAGCAACTTCAGACTTCCTGCCAATTTCCCCACTGATTCCCTTCTGGGAATGTGGTAGGGTGCACAATCCTTCCTTCCTTCCTTCCTTCCTTCCTTCCTTTTACTTCCCCTTTCCTTCCCTTCCTTTCTTGCCCCATCCTGTCCCTTCTAGCAGGCAGCTATGTAGCTGCTGGATGGGAGAAGGAGTAAGGGATTGCAAGATTGACTAAAAAATTGTCATGGAATGTTGAAAATGAAGATGACCTGATCATAGCAGCAGTCCAACAGAATTGAAGCAGGCATAACCTTTCCAAATTTCATGCCTTCTGGACTCATGGGACCTGATTTTTGGATGTATTCTGTAAGTGAGCCCTTTTCAGATACCTTGGTTCAAAACATTTTGCCCTCTGATGCACCGTTTCACCCAGTTAAAGGTCAGAACAAGAGTGTGTGTATTCGTTGAAGAAATTGTCCTAGGAGTTTAAAATTGTATACAAATAACAGACCACAAGTAATTTTTAAGATAATACAATATAGTGAATAACATACTTGGGCTGACAGTTTAATGAATGGGATTCTGTCATTCCAAAACAGATGCTGAAAAAAAACCAAACAAGCCTATTCATGAATAAAACCAAATAGCTATGCAGGTAAATAATATATTTGATAATACCATGGGGTTAAGTACTTCCAGCTTGCATTGAAATCATTCATGAATGAAAATGCTGATATAAATATCATAAATGGACACTGCTTGCTCGATCTATGGTTTTCATTTTTATGACCGAGCACTATTTTTTTCTAAAGGTTTGTTATCAGCCTTTTTTTTTTTTTTTACATCTGCTTCTCATCGTCAATGGAATTTGAATGTTTCAATCTGAAATTTAACATTAAAAGGACAGCAGCTAAACCTGGAGATCCATTTGCCAGCCCCAGTACATTTTATATAAAAACAGTTTGTAAATCTTAAGAGATCTACCCACCCCACCCCTCCACACACACACAATTCCCACAAACTAGAATGGAAGCTTAAGGAGTGCTGCCTTTTCTACATGAAACCCTAGTTATTCATAATGTGCTCTACACAATGGAAATTTTTCTCAGGAGTCCTGCAATATAACATAGCATCTCTCTTTTTAAAAAAAAAACAAAAAAACACCCTTATACAGCTTTGCATAGCAAACTTCAATTGGGGAGTCTACATCACCAAGTATTGGTTCACTTAAACCCCAGGGTAGTTGAAAATTTTTCATGGAGCTTATAGTGATTTATAATGGGAAGCACAGGCTTTTTCAGTAACATTGTTCTCACTGACAGTGTAAAGAAAGAGACCACTAAATCTCTTCTCATCATAACTAATGATTAAGTCAGCAGCTTTTTTGGCGAATACAGAACACCCTTCTTACAAAAACAAAGTATTCTATTGTAATGCATTACATTTTTTTTAAAAAAATCTTTTTAAGTATCCCATAAGCCTTTAGCGATATCTTTAACTAGATCTTCTCTCATTGTCACCATATTGAAATAAATGGAATGTGTCAGGCCGCGTAAATGCCCTTTCAATAACTTTTTAGGAGCTCACTCGACAGTTTTGGAAAGGAGAGGGGGGGGGAAATAAAGAAATGAAGCAAACTTTCTCAGGGACTTCTATGGCTTGAATGAAAGATTGTCCTGCTAAGGAAAAAAGGCTTAGGCTGACATCATAGGTGGAACAAGAAAGGATAAGTCCCTGCACAGTTACTTACTTTACACTGTCTCTGATGTGGCCTTATAACTTGCAAAATAAAATAGATATGAATTCCTGTGATGAGGAGAGTTTATTTACTAGCACAACTACAAGCAAGCTGGAACATGTATATCCCAAGGTATTATAAAACATCTTAGCTACCTTGCTTTGTTTCTAGAAACTGATCATCCTATGATCTCAATAAAAGTGCAAGAATTATGTTTATTTAACCAATTTTAAATACTCAGAGCGAATAAAAAGTTTTGATGTAAAGGCAGAAAAAACAGGGAAGTTGAGGCATTCCTAATTTGTTAATAGATCAAGCAGCACAATTAGAGCATATGATTCCATTTCTTAGGGGAGACACTTCTAAACCATGAATTCATATTGAAATTACGTTAGAGCCAGATAGATTTAAATGCCAATGCTTCTTTCACCCAAAATATTTTTTTTAAAGAATAAAATAGATTGGAAATGTTTTTACCAAAATAATGTTTCAAATTTGGAAGACTAGATACTTGATAGTAGAGACTTCACCTTTAACTCCTCTAATAACATATATTGATCAAGATGATTACTATGGTTTAGTTAAACTATTTTTTTTGAGTAAATATAATCTTTATAGATGAAAATATTTTTATAGTGATAAAGATCACCTTGAGCAACAAATAGGTGAGGTTACCATGGATCTTCTAGTATCAACTTAAATAACTTTTGGGCACTAATAATATCAGAGATTCGGGAACACTGCCCTAGGCCAATTTGAAATTTTTAATGCTTCTTTATTTAAAACAACCAAAAGGAACAATTTCAAAAATTTGTAGGTTAGTCTTGCAATCAGAAATAAGGAGTCCAACATATGATTTAAAGGAAGCTTAGGAAACTGATTTTAGTAATCCCATACAAACTGGCAGAAGTTATAAATACCAGGCCATTTCACTTCAGTTTCAATGAAAGAAATACCGTAGAAGATGATATATGTCAAAATCATTTCTCCAAATGGTTTAGAGATTACCAAAACAGAGTCATTTTTTTTCCATTTGTGGAAGTTGTGTTATACAGTTATACCCTTTTGATGTAAGATTTTTTGGGAGATAAGTATCATCATTAATCATAGAGTTGGAGGCTCCCTACAGCAAGGCTTACTGTGTATATTTACCAGATCATAAACTTTAAAATAAGGAACTTGTTTGTTTAATTTTAGCCACCAAAATAATAATTGTGCAACATTGGGAAACTCCAGATAAAATAATGAGTGAGTTGTGGGTTAATAAGGCCTGTTCAATTAGTAAAGTTACAAAATTAAATTAATGAAATATCGATGACAAAAACCACCATTTCATCAAACTTGAATAGATGTTATTTATTTATGAATAGATATATTTGTTGTTTTGATTTACCTCAATAGCCATGGACTCTAGCCATGGCATACTTTATACACACTGTAAATTTTCATATTACAGTATGTGTACTGTATAGTAACAGAATTGAGATAATAAAATGATTAGGAATTTAAAACATAAAACAATGATGGTATAATTGAAATGTTCTGTATTCCAAATGTTCAATGGATATGATGCTGATGATTTTTCTAAATGGAGAGATGGAATAAAAGACAGGAGCAATATAATTCCAAGACAAGCATATTTTAATTCACTGAATAGGCTTGATGTTTACTTAATTTTATGGCAAACATACACTGATATAAATCCTGCTTTCCCTATTTCACTCAAGCCTACCAAACAGCTCAAAACTGATGAATATCTAAAAAGCAAACAACTTACTTGCCATAATTAACCAACCCTTCCCCCACTCTTCCTGATAGACTGCCGAATATATATGACCCTCTTGAATGGGATCTACAGATTCCAGTTTTGGATTTCATTGGCTATTGTTTATTGGCTGCATCATTCCTGATGGCTGATTTCATATCTTATGTAGTCTATCAACTTGATACTAAGAAGCCTATGGAGTCAGATGTTTGGAAGGTTTTGAATATCTGGTTATAGAAATATCCATGTTTGACTCTATATATTAGCACTTGTATCAAAGATGAAACAAGTGCTAATATATAGAGCCAGACATGGAAACATTCATACATGTATGTGTCTATAATTATGTAAGTCTTTGGTGCCATAAGTACCAAATGACTGAACGAAAAGCTGAAGTAGCAGCACCAGTTCAACTGTCGACACGTCCCTATTTTTCTGTACTACAAAGCTGAAGATTTAGTCTGTGTACTTGTTATAATTGCCCTTCACATAGCTGTATGGCTACTGCTGAGCAATCAATAGTTAGTTCTTTCGTCTTTTCCCACTTGATGACTAGTTCTCATGGTGTATCCTTGATATCAAAGAAGTTATTAGTGGTTTCTACTTTATCAACATTGCGTCTTCGTTGCAGGGGAAAAAATTGCAATATGACTTGTACATAAATAAGCACAAATTTATTGATTAATTAAGTAGCAAACTTAAGAGTTCACTGTAATCTTCATATAAAAGCAGGTAGGTAACCTCAGAAAGTCCTTTAACTGATCCATGTTTGTTTGACTTATAAAACTACGTTCATTATCCCAGGATTTGAAGCCCCAAGGACCGGATTTTGCTATCTCACTAGCTGAGTCACAATAATCTGGAGCACTATATGTCTTTTTTGTTTCTCCTTGCAGTCAGATCCAAAATAAAATGGGACAGTATCTTATTTTTCCCACTATAGCTGACTAGGCAATTGCTACTTCAGGTAGAGTTCCTCTTCCATTTTTCTTGCCTGAATTAGGGGGCCTTTCACTACATTGATAGCCAGCCATTACCTTAAGAAATGACAAAAAGCCTGCATTTAAGCTCTGTCAGAGAGAGGAAAATGCCACTACTGTCTCCAGGCTTAAGACAATAGTTTATTCTACCCTATAATAGATGGTCCTATGAGCAAATTGCCATTTATGAGCCATGGTGGTGCAGTGGTTAGAGTGCAGTACTGCAGGCTACTTCTGCTGACTGCTGGCTGCCTGCATTTTGGCAGCCCAAATCTCACCAGGCTCAAAGTTGACTCAGCCTTCCATCCTTTCGAGGTGGGTAAAATGAGGACCCAGATTGTTGGAGGCAATGTGCTGACTCTGTAAACCGCTTAGAGAGGGCTGTAAAAGCACTATGAAGAGGTATATAAGTCTAAGTGCTATTGCTATTTATGTCCGTTTTGAGGAGGGAAAGATGCCCACTGATCACACTAGAACTATAAGTAGCAGCCAACAAACTGGCTGACTTTGCCAACCAGGATTTCTGTTGATCCCACTTCCCATGTACCTGGATCCCACTTCCCATGTACCTTTCAGGCTTAGCAGGAATTTCCTCACCTTGTATTAATACCCTGTTTCCCTGAAAATAAGACCTTCCCTGATAATAAGCCCAATCAGGCTTTTGAATGCATGCACTAAAATAAGCCCTCCCCCGAAAATAAGCCCTGTCCAGAACACAGCAGCAGCCATGAGGTGACCACACTCGCCGCCTACTGCACCTCAAAAATAATAAGACCTCCCCAAAAATAAGGCCAAGTGCTTATTTCGGGGGTCAAAAGAAAATAAGACC
>JANHFT010006534.1:72695-85430 GCA_032467955.1 Pseudoxenodon macrops
GCACATGCACCAAAGACAAATTCCTTGTGTGTCCAATCACACTTAGCCAATAAAGAATTCTATTCTATTCTATTCTACTGATGGCTTGTAAACTATAGTCAGTGCCGTCTACTACAAATTGCCTAGAGTTGCAACATTTTTTCATATATTACTATTCCATCCCATGACATATTCCTATGGGCATACAGTGGTTCTGTGTCCACAGGCTGAGAACCTTTTTCAAGACTTTCAATACTATTTTGAGATTCTGAGATGTCTAGATATTCACACTGATGCTAGCTGTCATTCTCTTTATGGAATGGGCAATGGATTCACTCATGCTATAATACTGTGCAGTGGATGCTGTTGTGAGTCCAACAGCTTTACTTTCTAACTCAAGAACAAGGCTTTATGCAAACTTTTGCCACCTCCCACAATATGAGTTCCCTGCTGTATGCTACCATATTTTCCATATGGAGAAAGTATTGTTTAACAAGAGGATGACTCTATAAGGTCAGAACACTGAAGATTGCTGGGACCTTTGGGAAATTGGGATGGGTGGAGGAGGTTGAATGCATTCTTCTACATATGTGCAAAATAGTAAACAGTTCAGAATTATGTAATGATGAAAACCAGATATATACAAAATAATTTACCATAGCAATGAAATTTATCAACTACAGATATCCCAAACTATAGATGAGACATGGATAACAAAGCCTTGTAAAGTCTAAAAAGTATCAACATTCATGATTACATTTTTATATTTATATGACCCTCTGAATTTGAAATAGCAATAGCAACAGTACTTATATACCACTTCATAGTGCTTTACATCCCTCTTTACAAAGAGGGCTGTAAAGTCTACTACAAAGTCAGCATATTGCCCCTACAATCTGGGTCCTCATTTTACCAACCTTGGAAGGATGGAAGGCTGAGTCAACCTTGAGCCAGTGAGAATTAAACTCCTGGAGTGAGCAGTGAATTAGCCTGCAGCACTGTATTCTAACCACTGTGCCACCACTTAACTGATTTAAGCTTCTGAAGGAATCAGATTTGGATTCAATTGCTCTGAAGAAACTTTGCTTTTAATTTGTTTATCTCCCAGATCTACCTGAATCAATCAGCTTTGAGTCTGGATTCAATCAAATCTGAGACACACCTCTTATTATTGTAGCCTTAGAGGAAGTCTACAACAGACAGTTACTTCATATGGCATCTTATGAATGGCTATGGCCTGCATATGGACTTCAGTTTAGGACTACCTCACTTAGCAAGCATTTGTTCAAAACTTCAGATGCTGTGCATAAGAATGCTATAAGCCATGGTCTGAAATTGTTATAAATAATTGGAGAAGAAATGCAAACATTCATAGACTGCCAAGATAACTAAAATAATATTGGGGAGAAAAAAATTAGCACAGTTCTTTGTGGTTATTGTTGATGATATTATTATGGTTCTGATGCACTTGGATAATTCACAACATGCACACAATCATGTACACATTCAACTGAATGCACGTACTAAATCAATTGAATTTATTTCACAGATTAAAATGATTGCTGTGTAGATCTTTCTTGATCAGCATATTTTTATAATCCTTTTTAATGCTTATAGTATGTCCTGAAAATGTCATTGTATATCTTCTGAACAGTTATTGTGGCTTCAGAATTCCTCTGGACCAATGCTTTAACAGCCAACAGTATTCTCATGTGCAAATGCTCAATAGTGTATAGTTGATAATATTTTGTTCATGTTTTGCTTCCTCTAATGCAGGGGTGGGTTCTAACTTACCTCACCGCCGGTTCGCTGCCTTATGCGCCGCATGTACATGTGCATGCGCAGTAGAAAAAAGCCCCAAAAAATTTCCCCCAAAAAAAGGCCAAAAACAAGATGGTGATGCATGCGCAGTGCTGGAAACTCAGCTTCTGCGTATGAGCAGAAGAAAAAAATGCCCAAAAATTTCCAAAAAAAATCCCCCCCCCAAAAAAAAGATGGCGGCGCCCACGGAGCAGAACTGGCTTTGTGATGTCACTAGTGGCCTACTGCCTACTCGGTAGAACCGGTCCGAACCGGTAGGAACCCAGCTCTGCTCTAATGCCATTATTCCATGTAAACAATTTTTGCAAGGAGTGTCCCTCTGCTTCTAGCCCAGCACACATGGAAGGCTTATGCTAAGTGATTGTAGTCGAAATTCTCAATCATGTTGGAATTGCTAGGAATGAAACAGCAATCTTTTGAGTCCAGCAAGAGCCTATTAAGTCACTGTGCCAATTTTCTTAAAAGCTGAATGTAAGTAGAGCTTTGTGAGCTGACTGTGGTTCATTCACCTTTTTATCCAAACTCCGTGATAGAAACGAGGATAAAATGAAGGCTACATAGAACTCCTAAACTTAATTTATCTTGGATATACAGAAAGGGATCTTTGCCAACCTGGTAGAGAAAGTTGAAACAGTCATAATTGCCAGCAGCAAAGTTACATTTAGGAGCAGACAACAGCCCTTCTCACAGGACAATACCAGGTGAACTATGTACTTGGGGAAAGATCAGGATTTGGTCCATTGACTTTGCTTCTTTTGAGCCTGTTCACAAAATTTGTGCAGTTCCTCTAAACACAATCTGAATCCATTTGTACGGATACTGTGAAGGGATTTGGACTGTAGTCCTGTCATTGCTCCATATTTATTTATTTACCAGAAAGTACATATATAGTCATAGCCACCAATATATTGGCTTTTGCCCTGTTCTTTAACATTAATTAAAATTACTCATAAATTATCCACCTCTTAGGTTGAGTTTTCAATGGCCTTAATGGATATTCTGTTTCAGTAAGTTCTCTCGATTTCTGAACCATTTTTTCTTTCTTTCTTTCTTTCTTTCTTACAATCTGTTCGAGATTCTTAAATCTATGAAAATATTTACAAAAATATTAGAAAAAAACATAGGGGGATTAGTTTATAAGTAAGCAAAAGAAGAGTGTGATACAGCTTTGTAACAGTGGTGAAATCCAATTTTTTTTACTACTGGTTCTGTGGGCATGGCTTGGTGGGCGTGGCGTGGCGGGCGTGGCAGGGAAAGGATATTGCAAAATCTCCATTCCACCCCACTCTGGGGCCAGCAAGAGCTGATATTTGCTGGTTCTGCAAACTACTCAAAATTTCCGCTTCCGGTTCTCAGAACCTGTCAGAACCTGCTGGATTTCACCCCTGCTCTGTAACATATGATAAGTAGAACAGTTTTCTCCTTGTTTGATAATACTTGAAACTGACAGTTCTGGATCATTCAACATTTAAAGCTCTGACATTCTAAAGATAGATTTCCCTTAGTTATCTGTTGGCCACAGTAAAGAGGCAGTGCCAAATAGCCAACAAGAGTGTTGCTGTGCCAAATTCCTATCTGGTGTCTATGTTAGAGGGATGAGATGAGATCATAAGAGATACTCTGAATATTGCTCCTCACCCCTTACATCAATAGTTTAGAATTTATCTTGACATCCTCTACTAACTTTGTTTCAAGTCCTGCTGTGTTGCCTTACCAGAGTGAGGAATGAGATTTCCAGGAAGGCTGAAAGAATACCAGAAGTGTACATCCAGAGTATATACTCTCAGCAGAGTCACCTAAGGCTATAATGGTGAACCTATGGCACGTGTGCCAGAGGTTACACGCAGAGCCATCTCTCTGGGCACGCCAGCCTCGCCCATTGCTTTTCTGGGTTTCGCCGCACATATGCATGCTGGCCAGCTCATCTTTGTGCATGCATGCACGCCAGAAACCAGAAGACCAGGTGACTGGCATGTGCATGCCAGGGAACTGCTCTTCCGTTCCCATGCACCCATACACTCCTGTTTTGGCACTCCCGTTTCGGCTAGGAGTGACTTCTAATGACTTTGGGAGATCTGCTTGCTGATATTGCGCATACGCATACGCTCCCCGCTTCAGCACTCCCGTTTCGGCTAGGAGTGACTTCTAATGACTTTGAGATATCTGGTTGCTGATATTACCATGCAGAAAGAGAACATTCAAAGCTGCAAGTACAGAATTATAGTGGGGAATTAAGAAACATGAATGTGGAAAAGTACAGTAAATGTAAAAGACAAGAAAATATGAAATGAATGAACTATACACTGACACCTTAGGCATCAGTGAACTGAAATGGGTTGGAATTGGACATGTTTGGTCAGAAGATCATGTTGTTTACTACTCAGGGGACAAAAAGAAAAAAGAAGGAATGGTACTGCTTTCAAAATCAAGAAGGAAAGGAAAAAACACAACCAGAATTGCAAAATTTTGTTCCTGTAGCCTACCTCAATGAACTATCATTTTAGTGTTCCTATGGAGTGAGTTTCTTGGTCTACTTCATAAGACTGGCAACATACCAAAGAGACTTAACAGGGTGTGAAAAGCTATCATACACAATATCCTTAATTTCACATGCTAGTAAAATAATTTTTGGGATCATCCAATGCAGATTAGAGCCATGCATGAAAAGAAAGAAGCCAGATGTTCAAGTTACTTTAGGAACATGAAATGTTATGGCTGATGCACACTGTGTAATTGAGAAAACAAAAGAACACTGAAAAGAAGTCATCAGGTGCTTCATTAATTATAGAAAGGCCTGCAATTGTGTCAATCTTGTCAAACTGGAAAATGTGCTTAGAAAAATGGGAACCTCAAAACATCTCTCTGTACACGTAGTCTTCAATTTAACACTATTCATTTAGTGGCCATTGAAAGTTACGACACCGGAAAAACTGACTTATGACTGGTATTCACACTTGTGACTGTTGCATCATTCCCATGATCACATGATCAAAATTCAGGTGCTTAGAGTAACTTGTATTTATGACGATTGCACTTGTTATAACCTGCCCAGCTGACTTCTGACAAGCAAAATCAATGGGGGCCTGATGTGTGTGTGCCAGATTATAGTTATCAAACACATGATATACTTTGCACTAATTCACTTAACAACTATGGCAAAACAGGTCGTGAAATGGACACAACTTACTGTACTTAACAGCTGTCTTGCTTAGCAACAGAAATTTTGGCCTCCATTGTGGTAAAAAATCAAGGATTACCTGCAGTCAGGAGAAAGCTATACACAGGACAGAAAATCCAGCAATAGTCCAGATTGAACACAGCAAAATATGAGACGGTCCTTCAAGTAGCCTGGACTCATGCCAAATAAACAAATAGATCATAGAATACACCAACCCAGAATTCTCATTGAAAGTCTAAATGACCAATTTCAAATTATCTGATTTTGGAGATATTATGTGAAGACCTAGATATCTGCATAATTCTATAACTCTAAAAATGATGAAGGAAACTTCTTCAACAGGAGGCTAGGCACTGCACAAGGCAGAAAGATTTCAGGTTAAAGGGTTAGCCAGAGGTACTCATGTTGGGTATGTCAAAATTTCAGGTTTGCAGTCACATGTAAAAAGAGAGATAAGATTTAAATCATCTGAACATGGTCACAATCTAATATCTATGAAAGATTAGATAGATTTCTTATGTCGAAAATGATGGGAATACATTTATACAGATCAGCAGATACAAACATTCATATCAGGGGTGGGTTCCTGCCGGTTCAGACTGGTTCGCTAGAACTGGTAGCAAGAATTTCCCCCCAGTCGCCAAACAGGCAGCGACGGCCAGCTGGACACGCCCCCAAACCTGTCCTCCATCTTGAAATCCGTCCACCGGAGCAAAATTTAGTTGAAAATAACCCTCTGTGCATGTGCAAAGCCTCCTGCGCATGCACATACAATTGTAACCTGGGAACAACGGGGGCACACTCACGCGCAAAATATGCACTTCCTTGCGCAACCCCGAACCGGTAGGGAAGGTAAGTGGAACCCACCCCTGATTCATATGCATATACAGTACTGTACATCTATATGCAATACATGCCCACACTCAGACAATTTGCAAATTAAAACCTTAATACTTCATTGGAGAAATTTATAAGGTTTCTTTTTTAAAAAAAATTGGTCAAACAGCAGTTGGTCAAACCAATTGTTGGCATGCATCTTGAGGCTGTTGAAACTGATTCACAGAAACCTTGCTGGCTATTGCAGAAAATGACGACAGCTGCCACAGCTGCTGAGCTACAGCAAAGTAGTAGCCAAGACTAATATTTCCTAGTATATCCTTTCACTCTCCTCATCCCTCCCCATCTCTGTCTCTTTCAGAAGATCATTGACTTTCTGATTTCCTAAACTACAAGGCTACAATAAATTTTGAAAAATGTACAATGAGCCCAGTAAATAAAATCCAAGAAATATTCTCCAAGGGATTTAGAGCAAGTTAGAACTTAGAATAACAGTGTTGGAAGGGACCTTGGAGATCTTCTAGTCTAATCTCTTACTCAAGTGGAAGAGTCTATACCATTTCAGGTAAATGGTTGTCTCTTCTTGAAAGCCTTCAGAGATGGAGCATCCACAACTTCTGAAAGCATTGGTTGATTATTTTCAACATTAGGAACTTTCACTTAGAACTAAGCAGAGGTGGGTTCCTACTGGTTCGGACCGGTTCTACCAAGTAGGTAGTAGTTGCTGGTGACATCCCAGAGCCGGTTCTGCTCCGTGGGTGCCACCATCTTTTTTTTAAACAATTTTTTTGGGAATTTTTTCAGATTTTTCTTCTTCTATGCATGCACAGAAGCTGAGTTTCGGGCACTGCACATGCGTCGCCATCTTGTTTTCAGCCTTAAAAAAAATTGGGGCTTTTTTTTTACTGCGCATGCGCATGCATGAGGCGTGCCCACACGGTGTGGGAGGCAGTGAACCAGCGGCGAGGTAAGTTAAAACCCACCCCTGAAACTAAGGATAAAGTTCCTTTAATTGAAATTTGAATTTATTGCTAACTTTGTTCTATGTGTGCTATTCCTTTTCCCTGTCTTTTGCTAAGTGAGTGTGTGCATGAAGAAAAAGAATTAAACTTAAATGTGTGTTCAGATTCTTATACAAATTCAGCCTGGCTCATCATGGGCCAGTATCTTATCCTCAGTTCCTCAGTCTCAACTAAGGAATAGTGATAAAGTTCTGTGCGTTGCTCTGGGAGTACATGGGGACAGAGGTGGGTTATGAATCTTCTTGCTGCCGGTTCGCTCAGGATCAAGCGTGCACGCACACGCGGTAGTCAAAAACTAGCTTATGCGCATGTGCAGAAGCAAAATTCGAGATGGTGGCGCCCATGGAGTCACCGATAGAACCGGCTCTGTGACATCGCCGTGGAGTTACTACGTACTCTATAGAACCGGATAGAACCAGTAAAAACCCACCTCTGCATGGGAGGGGGGGTAGAGTATCTGGGTGAGTCTCTATATGTATAGGTGCTAGGGTAACTTATCACTTTTTAAACTATATTTTTATACTATTGTGTGTTTTCATTATAAGCTACCCAAAATCACTTAGGTAAGAAGGGGGAGTGTAGAAATTTGATAGAGTAATTAATAAATAAATAGTAAGTGAAATGAGAATATTCAAATAACTTTCAGAATTCTAAGCAAGGTATTACAATTACTTAGGTAACAAAAATAAGCACTGCATGTATCTTTCTGTTATTTGGAAAGACAGAAAACACAATCAAGAATTGAAAAGAACTGACTCCGGAATATTTCCTAACCGGATTATGGGAGAGCAGAGAACAAAATGAGATTTGGCCAATTAGCTGTTTTTAAAAATACACAAGTTTATGATTTCCTTTTTTCATGTAGCTTTAAGAGTGGCTGCCTGTCCTTGCTGACTATTAAATGATATGGTGTTTTTCAAAGTGAGTTTTATGGGCATCCAGTCACTCAGTGCATTAGGCTTCATACATTCTCAAGTATCTGATTTATTGCTTTCCATCTTATAATTTGAAATGTTTTCTCATTATTCCTTTAAGCGCATTACAAATTTGCTGTCTGCAATAACCTGAGGGCTATTGAGATCATCCAGCAATGCTATTTATTATACAAGATTACAATGACATGAGACCTGTCCTTAGTTTGAATAACAAGGCATTTCAGATAAGAGAAATGTCTTACATCACAGAAAACACTTTTCAGGGAGGGGAAAAAATACACTTATTCAAGCTTTAAGGGGCTGCTGAACTTCTGATAAAGAAGGGGGCATCTGCGATAACTGGCACAAAAGGCAATAATATTTTTATGATACTAGTACACTATTCAAGCTAAGCAAAGACTTGGAATGAATTTTCTGATCTTACTATTTTAACAGAATATAATAGTGGTTCTTTTTTAAAAAAATAATTTTTATTAAACAGTTTAAAAAATAACAGTGATTCTATAGTTCAACAAGATCTGTGCACTAAATCCATGATTAAATGGCTAAATACATAGTTAGTCATGGTTAATCAAGTACAGATTAGATGGAACCTGGCTCAAAAGCAGTAACTGTGAGAGGGAACTTGGAGTATTAATGGATAAACACTTAAATATGAGCTAGCAGTATGCCACAACAAACAAAATAGCTAATGCAATCCTTGATTGCATAAACAGAGGGATAGAGTCAGAGGTGGGTTCTTTTTTTTTTTACTACCGGTTCTTTAGGCGTGGCTTATTTTGTGGACGTGGTTTGATGGTCATGTGACTGAGTGGGTGTGGCCAACCTGATGTCACACATGCACACTATCACATAACTACCACTACCACCACCAAGCCATGCCCACTAAAACGGTGGCGAACATTTTTGGGACTTTTTGACACTCCAGCCCCATATCCAGATCGGGACACCATGGAGTGGCAGTGGTCATCTTGGCTTTCCGTCCATTGCCCTTCTTGGCCGAAATGTGCCCCTTCTCACCTCTCACGGGCCTTCCCCAGGCTTGCAGCCGGAGCACACCACTCCTGCTGCCACGCTGAGCCAGGTCCCGTCCTCGAGATGAGATGAGATGAGAAAGGCTTCCCTCTGGACCTCAGGGGTGGCTTCACCAAAGACGCACCCAGGCCCCCAATCAAGAGAGTGACCATGTTTCTGCGGCCCCCGGCCACGGCTTTTCGGCTGGGAAGGGCGATGGAGGGAAAGCACGAACCAGCTTTCTTCTCATCGCCCCATGCCCTGCCTCACCTGCCTGCCACCCCCAAATTGATGTTTCCTCCTGTAGCACCGTTGCCGCCGATGGCGGCACCCACAGAGAAAACAACAAAACCGGCTCCATGATGTCATCGCGGAATTACTACCTATAGAACCAGATAGAACCGGTAGGAACCCACCTCTGGATAGAGTAAAAATCACAAGAAGTATTTGTACCACTTTATAAAATCTTAGTAAGACCATATCTGGAATACTGCACCAAGTTTTGGTCACCACATTATAAAAAAGATGTTGAGACTTTGGAAAGAGTGCAGAGAAGAGCAGCAAAGATGATTAGGAGAGCCTAGAGGCTAAAACATATGAACAACGGTTGCAGGAGTTGGGCATGACCAACAGAGGTGGGTTCTAAATCTTCTTACTGCCGGCTCGCTCAGGAGCATGCTGCGGGCACATGCACGTGCATGTGCAGTACTTTAAAAAAGCTTCTGCACATGCACAGAAGCAAAAACCAAGATGGCCGCACCATAGGTGCTGCTTAAAGAAACAGCTCGGGGGCGTGGCAGGCCTGGGCTGCTAATGGTTCTACTGAACCGTGCCGGTAAATTACTAATAGTATTGTAGAACTGAATCAAACCTTTAGGAACCCAACTCTGATGGCCAGTCTAGAGAAAAGAAGGACTAGGTGTGACATGATAGCAGTATTTCAGTATTTGAGAGGCTGCCACAAAGAAGAGGGGTCAACTTATTTTCCAAAGCACCAGAAGGCAATAGAAGAAACAATTGATGGAAACTAATCTAGGAGAGAAGTAATGTAGAACTAAGGAAAATCTTCCTAACATTGAGAACTATCAACCAGTGGAATGGCTTGTCTCTAGAAATTGTGGGTGCTTCATCAATTGAGGCTTTCAAGAAGAGACTGGACTGCCATTTGTCAAAAATGGTGTAGGATATCCTGCTTGAGCGGGGGGTTGGACTAGATGACCTATAAGGTCCCTTCCAACTCTGTTAATCTGTATCTTATCAAGTATCACTGGAGGATTTTAAGAAGAAACTGGACAGTCACTTGTCTAAAATGGTATAGAGTCTCCTGCTTGAGCAGCGAGTTGGAATAGCAGACCTCCAATGTTCCTTCCATCTCTATTATTCTGTATGCTGTAGTTGGATGACATTTGGTGAATAAGATAGATCCATGGGGTATTGCTTGAAATTTGCAAACTTAACCTTTTTTTTTTAACCAGAGAGTTCAAACATGTGATTGACCATTGTCCCAAATGGCAGGAAAATTGTTTGTCAGACTTGTGGACGCTAGTCCATCAACAACGGGGGGTGATGTCTCTGACCTATGAGTCAGCAAGGTAGAATTTTTGCAACCAAAGATTATGCACAGGTTCTGAGTACTCGGCTTCTACAATGGAATCCTGCCAGTTCTAACTGTCTATCTCCAAGGTTGTGACGCTCACATCATGTAAAGTGATGATCAGAAGTGAAGCACATTCCTCCTTTGTTTACTTTTATCTCAAGGCTTTCTCTTTTGTCCATAAATAAAAGTCAATTCATTTAAAGTTTTTTTGGGATAATTAATACTCTGCCTATACCAACCTTATTCCATCTGCCTTCATCTAGTTGTATTGTTTTGTCGCCGATCCAGCATGACTATTGGCTATGGTGGCTGATATGAAAGGAAGTGAAGTCCACAGGGACTGGAGATTGCCAAATCTGCAAAGCTTGTTCAAACTAATACCTTCCTTTGATCCCTATTCAGCTGGAAAGCCACCATCATAAGGATGCTTTTTTTCAAATTTCTGCCAATTCTTTCCTTTTGTGACACCTCTCTACGATATGTCTGGCAGTTCTCCAGGAGGTCTTCGTGACTCTGAGGAATGATTAATCAAATGGTCAAGGTGCAGGAAATTGCAGCAAAGTGGGTAGGTGGAAAAAAATCTACCTTCAGCAGATTCATACCAATAACAATAATCTACCACAGGTATTTTCAATCAGTTGGACGTTAGTTTTGCATTAGGTGACACCACAGTTGCTGCTCAGTAGGAGAATTGTTCATTGTAAAATTTGGTACTGATCATTAACTTTGGCCCACTGGACCTGATCTTGGATCTTGGTGGTGGAATCAGTAACCACCTTGTTCTAGATGGATCTACAGCATATTACCAAAAACTGGGTGGGACATGGGATGTTATATCACTTTGACATAATTCTTCAGTCCTAGGTTTCATATCCTTCCTCTACCTTCATTCCAGGATCGCTTTTCGATGAATATCATTTTGCTAAAATGGACAATGTGGAGATTCCACTGGTGTAACAGCCACTGTGCTGCCTAGTGGGATGAGCTGTGGGACTAATCTCAGGGTTACTTTGGTATAGTTGTTAAGGTACTGGCCTAGATTATGAGTCCTAAGAGACTGAAAGCTGGATAGGTAACACTGGGTCAGTCATTCCCTCTCAGCCTAATCTAACTCATAGGATTGTTCCTGTGGGGAAAACCGGCAGAAATACTAATACTAATATTAATACTAATACTAATACTAATATTAATACAATATTAATGTTTACTACCTTGAGATAGATAGATATAGATAATATAGATATAGATAACATAGACATAGATGATATATAGAGATATAGATACAGTATATGGATATAGATATATGAATAAATTATTTTATTATGGTTTGTCGTAAAGTCAGCCAGATTTTTAAACTGGATTTGACCTTTTTATCCATTTATCGAGTCCTTTTCAAGGATCTGGGATAGGCAAATGTTTTTATGGTGTTAAAAGTTTTGTCATAGGATGTAAGCAGTTCATTATTGAAGTTACATCCTATTGTCATCGGATGTAAACAATTTACTAGTTGAAGTTGCCTTTTGCAATTGACTGATTGTGACTTTGACATTGATAATGGCGTTCAAGTGGTACTCTAGTTGTTTTGAGATTGCACTCAAGGTTCCTGTTACTATTGGTAATATCTTTGCTTCCTTTTGCCACCATCTTTCTATTTGTATTTGCAGGTCTTTCTTTTCTCTTCTGTTGAATCCACTTCCACTATCCAGACTTTTTTTGTCTCTCTCATTGACAATTGTTAAGTCTGCAGTATTATGTTGTGGGCACTTGTCTGTTTGAATTCTAAAGTCCCAGAGCATTTTAGCTTCTTCATTTTCTATTACTTTGTCTATTTTGAAGGTCCATCAGTTCTTGCTTGCAGGCAAATAATATTTCTTGCAGGTCTTCCAGTGCACCTTTGTTGTTTGTCGTGTCATTCTTTGTAGTCAGTCTGTGAGATCTTCCTGTAGCAGCTAGCTAGGTGGTGGTGCTTTGTTTCTTTTGCTTCTTTGGAAAGACAGCATTTGTTGTCTGTAGCTGAGTCTCTCTCATTGTTCTAAGGCTTGGTCTTGTGCAGCCAGAATTAGCCCTTCTATTTCTTTCTTCAGTTTTCTTGTTCTTAGCCACTGCCAGCTCTTGTTGCATGCTTTGCCTGCTTTTTTAAAATGTACTCATTATATTGTTTTGATTTGTTTATATTTTATAAATATTTTAATTTTTCTGATTACTACTTACTGTGGAAGTTTTAATTCTCAGTTTAATGATTGGAAAAAGCAGGAGTTTCTTCTAGATTCGGTAGCATATAGATAGATAGATAGATAGATAGATAGATAGATAGATAGATAGATAGATAGATAGATAGATAGATAGATAGAT
>JANHFT010006534.1:85530-96365 GCA_032467955.1 Pseudoxenodon macrops
AAATAATGTGCTGAAGCTGACCAGACTAAGGACGCTAACCAGATGAATACCTGGTAGGCAGATTTCCCCCCCTATTTCCTGAAAACTGAAGTGCGTTTTATACTTCGAAAAAGATAGTATATAAATTCAACTTGAAGTAAATTAGACAATAGATGTTCAAAATCAGCCTTGGAAGATAGCTGATAGAATGTGAAGGCATTCCTAATTAAAGCTCAATTACTTATGAGCTGTATTGAATCTAGGGAGAGACTCTGTGTTGCAAACTGACAGTTTAAAAAAAAGGTCTTATTGATAATCCTTTCAAGATTATAACTGCAGATATGAGGTCAATTTGGAGGAGTATACAGCAAAACAGAACATGAATAATTCAGAAAAGGTAGATACAGACACACTTCACCTGTGGAGATGGTTAGCAGCATCAAGTTTCTGAGTGTGCAGTTAAGGCTGGCTTGGTCGCTCAATGACTTTCTATAGAGGGATGATCAAGAGCATCCTTTCATATTGCATCACAATCTGGTTTGGAAGCATTGCTGCCTCAGTCAGGAAGGTGATGCAGAGTGGTGAGGACAGCAAAAAAGACTATTGGCAGCTCACTGCCTTCTAGGCAGGTCATAGCATATAAGCATTGCTTGTGCAGGGTCTGCAGGATTCTCTGGGACACCACACATCCTCTTCATGACCTGTTTTCTTTGTTACCTTCTGGGAAGAGGCATCCAAAGCAGAACACCCAGATTCAGCCACAGTTTTGTTCCACACAGTATCAGCCTTGTGAACTCTCAAACTTCCTTTTCCTGCTATGTATTCAAGATGGACAGTGATTAATATTTATATGTTACAGTGTAGGTGTATAATATGTATCTATATGGCATATCTATATGGGTATACTTTGGAGAGCAGGCAACGGAATTTAATTTTAACGTGTGCCAGTGTGCCCACAGAAAAAATGACAATAATTCTTTCTCAACCACCTATATATTCAAATTATCCTTTCTCTACGTATACAATTGCTAAAACTATCCTTTAAAAAATATTGGTATCCTCTTTATTCTGGAGGAATGCTAGAGGACAGTGGTTAGAGATGGAAAAGGAGGTGGACACAACATTTATTATTTTAAAAGTGGTATTTTTAAAAACTATAAATTGCCGCATTTTCGTGAGTTATCAGGATAGGACACAAAGGTATTATGAGATCTAGCTATCAAATGAGATTAAATATTTAAATTCAATATTTAAAAATATTTAGAAACATCAACCAGTGATACTGTTGGGGATTTAATATGTCTATGGATACCTTATTGTCAGCGCTTAACATTAGTTACTGTTTGATTTGAAGGTTTCCATTTCTTAGATCACTTTCTAACATCTGTGCAACCATTCTGCTTTCTAGGCTACCACATTTGGACTGCAAAAGTCTGGAAACTAGTAGATTGCACCAAAGAGATACAAAAAAGGAGCAAATACTTGCAACCGTTTAGTAAATATCTGGATTCTTGCAGCTCATATATGGTCCTTCTCCTGTTTTCAGTGAGATATCATAATCTGCAGATATTTCTGTCGCTGAACAGGAGTCACAAATTCTTCCCAAACATAAGGCAAGGATATACAAGTGTTTGGTTACGGTGATAAACATACAAGTATTATCTCTTTACCATAGATACTGCCTTTGGAGCTTTTTTTTAAAAAAAAAACTATTTGTCTGAAAAAAGGAAACCCTGGGACTAGATCTTTCACCTTCCTACTATTGTCATTTTCCAATTGTTTTATTTAAAAAAAAAAAACTACGTTAGCAGCTTGACTGATGTTGAATATCAGCCTAGATTTGGAAACACCCAGAAAAGGGAAATGCCAAGACCAAGTTGGGTTTTGTTTTTGTTTTAAAGACATCCCTTGAAAATTTGACGTGCACTTTCCATCTATTAGACTGTTAATTGAGATTTTTAATAGGACTACATGGAAGAATATTGGCTATCTCAGTCGCAATTTTCACTTCCTTGCAAAGTGTGAGGGTTGTTAAGGGGAAAGTTCTTTGACTTGTCCATGCTACACATAGTAGGGACTTCTTGTTGCTGCTCCTAATCTTAACAGGTTCTCCGGTTTTCTCAATAGAGTATGCAAATCCCCAGTTGAGTGGAGAAACCCTTCACCCATGTCTCCTGTACCAAATGTTTGATCTGTACAAAATATTTATTCTTTCTCCCCACACACTTTCTTGTAGACGTTTTCCTGCATTTTGAGGAAGAAAGGGGGAAGCGTTCTCTAGTGCTATGCATCTTCCATGGACTTTAGAAGTAGCCTGGCCATTGAATTTGAAAGCTGTGTTTTTTCTTGTATAATACTTTCTCCATTGATCACCAGACTCCTTGACTTCTGAAGTTGTCATGATGAAACTTCACCTTTAACACTTTTTTTTAAAAGTCAGTAACTTGGGCAACCAAGAAATGTTGGAGAATGATGGAAAAAGATATACAGGTAGTCCTTGACTTACAACAGTTCATTTAGTGACCATTCAAAGTTATACTGAAAAAAAGTGACTTTGGATCGTTTCTCACAGTTGCAACCATTGCACCATTCTCATGATCATGTGATCAAAATTCAGACGCTTGGCAACTGGTTTCTACTTATGACCATTGCTATGTCCCAAGGTCATGTGATCACCTTTTGCAACCTTCTGACAAGTAAAGTCAATGGCGAAGCCACATTCACTTAACAACCAGGTTACTATCTTATCAACTGCAGTGATTCACTTCACAACTGAGGTATGAAAGGTCGTAAAATGGGGCAAAACTCACTTAACAAATGTCTCACTTAAAAACAGAAATGTTGAGTTCAATTGGGGTCATAAATCGAGGATTAACCATAATAGAAAAACCACACTTGGCCACAAAATAAGCACAACAAAGCAAAACAAATATTTCATAACCATTAATGAGGTAGAGAAATGAAAGCACTTTTACAAAGCTCTTAGAAAACTGGCAAGGTTGGGTCTTTAAATTCAGATCAGGTGTAGTAAGATGAGTAATGGGTGTGAGCAGAGCTTTGCAAGCTCCAAGGCAAATTTCTCACTGGAGCTGCCAAAACCAACACCTAGAGGACAGCAAAGAAATGTCAACACGCTAAGCCTTTGCTGCCACCTAGTGGCAATCCAGAGCTTTTCAGCCCAAATATGGTACCCCTATGATGAAGGCTGAGTGGCTCTATAGTCAGTGACATCATATCAATGTTTTGTCTATTGTTTTAGTCTAGGTTGCTAGGGGAGAGGTGCCGGATTGCTGCTTTCAACAGCAACTATACTCCTTCCTAGTTCTGCTTTGAAAAAAATGTCCTGAAGGCATACTTAAATAAACAAGGAGAAAGTTTGAGAGAGGTGAACTTTTCAAATCTGAGCAAGATCTTTTTGTGACTACTTTCAGGGAAACTTCTCTGCATGATGTGCTTTTCACTCTGTTGGAGGATTACCTGACTATCCCCCAAGTAATTTTAAAATTATCATATAAGTTTTTCAAGAAATTTGGATTGAAGAGGTAATACTTATTTGAATTATTTGTTTGTTTCCTTATTTATTTGACCATTTGTATACTCTCCCCCACTCAAGATCCTGGACAAACTATGATGACATGAATGAAGGCAAATATACAATTATCCCAGGATAATTGCAGAATTGGATATTGCAAGATTATGACATATTATCACGATAAAGTCAGCAATAGAAATAAATCAAATTTATAAAAAAACTAGCAATAGATCATGCAAGAGGGATGCCAATAAAACTTAGGTAAGCTTGACTGTGAGGTGTAACAAAGTTTTCTCCAAAGATATTCTGTAAACCAAGAGGTAGGTTTAAGGACCCTGAGGTTAAAGAGATCCAAAATGTTGGGTCACCACAGAGACCTGATTTTGGTCATTAATAAAAACATTTGTCCATTGGGAAATTATATGGTTTTAGCTGGCCTCTAGTTGGTTAAGGCAACTAGAGGCCAGCTAGTTTTTAACCATCTTCATTGTCAGATCTGAAATTCAGATTCAAAGCAAAATCTTCTTTTTAGAGATGGCAGTAATGGTGTCAAGTAATGTGACAGAATGGGCAGTTAACCTTTGTTTACATGGTTTACCACCAAAGGTTCTCTAGAACAGTTCTGTCTTCAGTGCTTTCTGGAAGGCCCGCACCACAGGATACAGTCTAAATAAAGGTAATTTCATAAAGTTGGTGCCATTACAGAGCAACACTACGTTCTCATTTCAGTCCCTTTGATGTCATTAAAGTGTGGAACAATTGAAAGCCTCTCCCAGACAGTTTGATTCTGTCTGAATAAGGTAGGTCTGAGTACATTTTGGAACCAAGCTACGCAGAGTTTAGAGATCAAAAGCAGAATTTGAGGGACTATTGATAACCAACGGAGAGGCTTCACAGTTAATACCTGTCAGTAAACAGGTTGTAGCATTCTGTACAGTTTGCAGCTTCCAGGTAACATATAAAAGCAACCCCCTGTAGGTCACATGTGGTAATCTAGACATGCAGTGATATGAGTTATTGTTCTAAGATCTTGGATGGTTGGCATATCAACTTCAGTTGGCTAATGGCACTCCTGGGCTCCCTTTCCTAGAGGATCCCTAAATCCAGGAACACCTACAAGCTCATAAATAGTAGCATATATAAAACATCCATGATACAGAACATGAAATGTCTACAGTATAGTGAACATATTCACTATAAATTATCCATATGTATACATCCAACATTAAAATGTCAATAATAAAAAAATTAAAACTAATGAGCATAGCTACTATCACAATTGCAGTCACCATTGGAATAGACATCCTGTTTATTCCAATTCTACTTCTCAATGTTACCCTTTTGTCCCAAGACATAGTCAGCATTAAGTGCATAACATTCTGTCTTGGAAGAAAGGATCCCTCCTAAGGGTTTGCAAATCTTAAATTTCCCAAAAATATTCTGATAGCTACATTTTTGTTCATTGATGATTGGACTGCCTTGAGGCAACCAAAATACTTGACATTTTACATCATAGGTATCAATGTATGCTATTTATGCAAATAAATGAATTAAAATGTCAGTTATAGAAATATAGAAATATTGTTAAATATGCCAATTCTGTGGCCTGCTTTAAATGTAGCAGATTTTGTGTATGGCTTGGGGATTGAGTAGAAGGGAGATGTTTCTCCATAATGTCCAATATTCATTGAATAGAAGGCCAGAGAACTGAGATTTTATTGCAATAACAAACTGACAGCCCAAATCTATCGTCCGAGTCAAGGCAAATGTATCCAACAAGATATTGTATTATTCACTCTGAATTCCCAGACATCTCTCAAAATATTTGCTGATGATCAGGTTGAGGTAGGCTGTTTTATTCTTGATATGCAACCAAAATTGTATTTCTACCAAATCAGTATATAGTGATTGCTCCACCATCATTCAGAAATGTCTGTTTTTCATTTATTTTCAATTTATGTGTTTGTTAATTTTGTTACTTTAGGAGCTCAAGGTGGTTATAAAGGATTATCTCCTGCAATTTGTCCAATAATAATTGTGAAGTTCTGTAGATTCAACTGACTAACTAATAATAGACCAGAACCTGTATTTTCCTGGAGCCACTTTAATGTTTTAACCTGTATGCACTTAACCAGCATTAAAGAAAATCAGTCTGCATGGAAATTGCATTATAGGCCAAAAAACTGGTACTTAATAGCATTATTGGAGGGTGTGAGATAAAGACAGGATATGTTGTCTTCTTGTTCCCATTTGTCTTTATTTTATATGACAGTCTTGTCTGTTGTTGTTCACTAGCTAAGTCATGTCCAACTCTTTGCAATCACATAGATCATAGCATGCCAGGCTTCCCTGTTCTCCACTGTCTCCCAGAGTTTGGCCAAATTCATGTTCATAGCAGGGGTGGGTTCTGCTTCTTTTTTCTCCCAGTTCACTCAGGGTCATGCTGCATGTGTGTAGATGAAGTGCACATGCACAAAGCAATAAAAAACTAGCTTCTGTGCATGCGCAGAAGCAAAAATTAATTTCTGCGCGTGTGCAGATGCAGCGCCCGCAGAGACACTGATGGAACTGGCTCCATGACATCACCACAGAGTTACTACAAATAGAACTGGTAGGAACCCACCTCTGGTTCATAGTCTTGCCTGAGTTTTCCCCAATTTCTTTCAAGTGAAAATTGTGGAACTAAATCTGGGGAAGGAAGGAAGGAAGGAAGGAAGGAAGTTAAAATATACTTTAACTTTTGCTCCCAGGTATATCTATGGAATATTCTTGGCAACAAAATAGCCATTGCCTCCTTCCAGGATACTTTCCAACTTTTGAAGCTTGCCTACAGTCTAGGAATTTCCAGGATGGTTTCCCATCCAAAGGCAACCAGGCCTGATGCTACTTAGCCTCCAGGGTCAGACACGATCAGTCAGGTGCTGCCACCAGGCTGAGGCAAGTGTAGTAGTTACCATGAGAAATAAAATTCATCCCACCCACATAACCAGGGTGAAAAGGGAAAGGAATGTATTTGTGGCAGTAAAAGAATGGAAGCATCTTGCGTGTTTACATTTTATTGCTGTCACTAGTGGTGCCATGTCAAGAACAGCCTTCTCAGGGGGCACAGCCTGATTTGTAGAGCGGCTGCATTTTTGTAGGCTTTCCTTAGCGCAGCCACTACAAGCGAGAAAGGGACACACTCAGTTAACTATACTCTTAAAACGCTTCTAAAGATGCCTCCTGAAAGTCACAGTCCGTCCTTAGATTGTTCAATTTTTGGAATTCTTCGGGAGTGAGAACAGACTGTGTTGTCAACAGAGTCCTGTTCACAGAAACTAGGCAGGAAAATGAAAGAAGGGTCTCTATTGTTCGGGGATGTGGTGTAGGCTGCAAGAATGTGTGGGGAATGTAAAGTCTGCATATCACGGAGAAAGAGGGGCCTTTGTGTGAAAACACTGAAGCAGAATGTCAATCATATAAATAACTCTTACCTCATTTTTTATTCGAAGCATGGCCGTCATAATTTTCAAACCATACATCAATGAGCATGGATATTATAGGTTTCCTGGAGCATATTGCTTTCAACCTCCCACCCCCCACTCCCTCCCAGTCTGCCCGCCACATTCAGTCAAACCCTCTACCATAAAAACAGAGACAGAAAGAAAGATTTGGGGCCTCTTTTAAGTGAGATCACTGACTCCACCGACATGGAGGACTGATTGTGGTGCTTTTGGACCGATTCCTACGGAGAACTACACGTGGAAAACATGACGTCAGAATTGAAAATCCATGTGGATTTTGCAGGAAGGAACTGGGAGGAAAGCATTGGTTCATGTTGGCTCCAGTTTATTAAGTTCTCTGGTAAAATTCATATGGATTTACAGTTTCAGGCAAATGTTCTTCCCTGTGCATTCCACCGCAAGATTAATTGCAAAATAATCACAGCCTTCTGTGGAAAAATATATCACATCAGAATTGGCTCCTCTCACTATCACCTTCAGTGGACTATGATCTTCCCTTCCAGGCAAATCTTTATTTACTTCGTCTTCAATGCTTATATTGAAGCCGATAAACTCAGGTGCTGGGATTTGGGGTGGGGTGGAGGGGAAAAATCAATAGGATTGGGTTTGAGTGATGTACATCCCACTGGATTACTTAGTATGATGAGGCATGATGCAACCCCACCAAGCTTTGCTGGGAAATTCTTTGAAATCCTGAGCTTAAGGCAAGCAACAAGCCTGGAGAGAGAATATTTTAGCTAATAAATGCTTTTGTTCCTCCAACAAGCAAGTTCTTGAAGGCTTGCCTTGCCAAGATAGGAATACCATACCTGCCAAGACAGGAATCGGAGTTGGCTTCTATTCCAGAACAGCATCCTACGTGTTGGTTTTATGAGGTGCTGTCTAAGAGAGATCGCCCTTTGAGATACAATATAATTGTTTTGCCTGGCAGTGATAGAAGGAGGTTGAGTGCTGAAATATCACCCACGCTGGAAAAGTTGTTAGCCATTATTTAATTAGATAATGCTATATGCTGCGTCACTTTAAGTACGTCCAACGAGCGTGCCACAGTGTTTTAACTTCAAGTGGGTACTGAAAAAAAAGAAAGAAAGAAAGAAATCCCTGCAGGTATGATTCTTCAAGAGAATATTACAGGAATGCGCACATAGTTAGTTACAAGAAGCTACAAGGTGATCCAGTCCTATATCCTTTGAGGTTTCCTGGACTGTATTCATTGTCTTGAGATAAAGAATGCCTCTAAGTTGCAAGAACTAACTAGTAATATGAGATATAATGATAGCTGGCTTTGTCAAGTGGGTGGATGACATGAACAAAATGCACTGAAGAAAAAAAAAGTGATCGAAATTAAATTTGATACTTCTGCATAGTTCAGACTATAAGTTGTCATCTTCCAAACTATTACTTTTCTGTCTGCAGCAGTCTGGCTCTAGAGTCAGTAGTGGTGGATCCGTTGCCAAGAGCTCTACCACTGTCTCCAGAGAATAATCCAGAAGCCTTTTAAAACAGACTTGGTGGCTGTAAGACTTTCCCCACTGCTGTGTTAAAATATTTGTTTGCTTGTTTAAACATTTACATGGCTGCCCATCTTAAAATAAACATTTATTTATTTACTTATTTATTTATTTACTTACTTACTTACTTATCGCCTTTATTGTTTTTTTACAAATAACTCAAGGCAGAGGACACATCAAACAAACTTTCCTGTTCCTATTTTCCCCACTACCATCCTGTGAGGTAAATTAGGCCAAAAGAGAATGCCTGGCCCAAGGTCACACAGCTGGTTTTCCTTGGCTAAGGTGGAACTAGATGTCATTGCTTCCTGCTTTCTGGCCTGGTGCCTTAACCACTAGCTCACCATCCTTGAATCAGCGCAAAACAATATGGACACCAAATCTCCAACCCCCCATTCCCAATGCCTACCTTGCCTGTGTGGTCTATTACTCTATTTCAAAACATTGGCAGCTCTTGTCCCTCCAAAGCATTTGGTACATCATGGGGACCCAGCACAAGTATAAAAGCGCTAAGCACGGATCTGAAAGCAGAATATTTTGTTAGGCCCTCCCTTCCTAATTATCTTCAAATCAGATATTTATCTTTTGTCAGACCACCAGTATAGTGGTCCAGCATGTTGTGCAAGAACTAGAATTTGGCCATGGACCCATTTGCAGTACCATTTTAAAGGCATATATGCAGGTTGCACTGACTCAACATTCAATCAATTGGGTAGAACCATTCCTATTCAAAAGGATGATATCTACAATGGATATTATCTATAATGCCATAAACAAAACTCAGCAGTTTCCAAATGCCCCTACCGGTATTATTGACTTTTGTTCTGGCAGTGCCTTGACCCATGCTGCAGGGACTGACTCAAGAGCTATGTGCTGTAATAAACGTTTACAGAGAAAAAGCTTAGCAAACAACGATTTCAGCATAATGGGGAATTCTCCTTCAAGCTCCTTCAACATTCCATTCATATTCATCTTCCTTATCTGCTCTGTCAGTTTGCAAGAAACAGTTTGGAAAACGAGATCAGAAAAGGTGTCAACCTCGTGTTCAAATGCGGTCTGCCTATTCCTCCAATCCATAGAATTTCCATATTTTAGTGCACATTGTGCAAGTGACAGCTGAATGAGTTGTTCTGTTTGGAAGACAATCCTATTCAGACTCTCGGATTATCCTGGACTCTGTTCCTTTTTGCATATGAAATTTCATATAATTGCACATGTATTAATCCAGATTGGCCTGAAGAGATAGTGCAAAAGAACAAGTTTGAACTATTTTGAATATGCTCTTTTGGCACAGAGTTTAATTTCCGTAGCAAGGGGAAAGCATACCTTGTAATGTTTAAACAGAAGTTGCTTTTTTTAAGACCACTAATAGATCTGGGTAGTTCCATGCCCACAAGGTGAGTTATTCGGTGATGTCTGTGAGGAACTGGCTTGTGAGAGGAACAAGCAGGAAGTTGGTCCTAGTAAGACAGAAAGAGTTGTGTTTGAACAGTCACCAGGTTAATGTAGTAACAGAAATTCAGTTTCTGAAAATGTTTGGCAACCTTTGCCTTTTTATTAAAGAGGGCCATTCTCCACTATTAACTTGCCTTTAATTCACATCATGGCAGTAACCTAATTTCCCTTCATGGGTAACAAAGCTAACAGTGGAATAAGGGGGAAATATTACTTTGAAACTGGTACAGCTAAGGATAATTTCAACCTGTCTTACTCATACTGTAGGTTGCAGAGGAGATGTATTGATTTCCTATTGCTAGGGTGTTTATTTATTTGTTTGTCTTGTTTTCTTGTTTGTTTATATGTCTTCCATTTGTATGGCTGTCCACTTATTGCTAAGAAACAAAACCAGCTTGTCATTTATCAAGGGAAAAGGGAAAACAAATAACCTCTAACAATTATATCCCTGTTTCATTTGTCTAGACTGCTCTTCACTCACAATGAGCCACAAGATCTACAAAGAACAAAAGCAGTTTGGAGATCAAATCCTATCTATTGTTTATGGTGAAATCAGCAGCATGTGTGCATTTATCTGGTCTTACTCAAATAAGACACCTAACTTCTGAAGAGTCGCTGTGAAGAGATCTTGTGAAGCTAATCAAGCTATCTTTCGTCTTTGAGAAAATATAGGCAGGACGTGATATTCTGTTGGGTGATAAAGGCCAAAGTGTGGGAAGAAAGGTGAAGCTAGAGGTGCTGTGAAAGCAACAACAACAACAAAAAAGAACCATCCATAAGCTCAGTAGAGATTTGTACTCTACTTTTCATATCATTATGGGAAAGCAAAAAGTTGTGATTTGATGTTAATGCCTT
>JANHFT010006534.1:168511-182374 GCA_032467955.1 Pseudoxenodon macrops
AATGATAGTCATAGGGTACAAATAAGCAATCAGGAAACAATATCAATAAGAAGTCATAGGATACAAGCAACAAGTCAAGGTTTTGTAGAAATGTAGTTACATGGGTACATCAAGGTGTACACATAATCCTTCACTGCTGTGGTTGAGACCAGATGTAACTTGTGAGTGATCTTCAAGAGTGGACTCATGTAGAACCCACTGCATAATCCAGGTGAAAGGACACCAAGAATTGTGTGACCATGAGAAGATTTCACACAAGAAATATGCTCAATTTGTCCATGAGATGGGTTTGTGCACAGCTTCTCCTAAGCATTGCTGTTACTTGTTTCTCAAGGCCAGTGCATAATTGTCACAAATCTTTGTTGCAAAAGGCAACAGATTCCACAAAGATGCAGTTCTTTAATACATAAATCTCAGAATCCTCTATGGGAAAATTATGATTTTTACCAAAATTCCTATTGCAGTTTCCAAATGTCACTTGATATATATATATATCCATGTGATCTAAAACAACGGTAAAAGGCAAAATCTCATTTCCTACTTTGTGAGCTTTCTGAAAGTTTTCCTTCCTTCCTTCCTTCCTTCTCCCCCCTCCCTCCCCCTATCTCTTTCTGAACATCTTCTATCTACCTTAATAAAGAGTTCAGGGGCAGGTAGCAGATCAGTTCAATCTCAGCATCTGTGGTTAGGGCTAGACTTAGACTTCACTGTGAAATCTTGGAGATCTGCAGCCACTTAGCATAGGAAATACTGAGCTTGATTATGATGACTTGACTCAGTATAATGCAATTTCCTATGTTCCAACAATGTATTTTTTAAAATTATTATTATCTCTACTATCCCAGAATTAATAATGTGTCAGCACTTCTACTGGGGAAAAATATGTCTGGTTTCTTCAGTGCTGAAAAGGGCATGATTAATCTTAAAAGACCATTAGTACATAAGAATAGGCTGCTGCATTAAACCAAGGCTTAGCCCAGGAATTTATTTCTTACAGTGCCCAACCAAATGTCTCTGGGATGCTCACTGGCAGGAAATGTAGATATATCCCTCTCTTGCTGATATTTTCCTGTACAACTGGTTTTTGAAGGCAAGCTGCCAACAGCCCAGAGGTAACACTGAGTCTTCAAGACTAACAGTCTTTGATAGATCTATTATCCAATTCTTCCAAGTTAAGGGCTATTGCTACATATTACAGTAATAAAATATACAGATTAATAATTCTTACAACCAATCCTAAATAGTGGAGATGCTTTCTGAATAAGCCTTTATTTAGAATTGCTTCAATACATTTTCTACTGATTTTTTTTTCTCTTGTGGTAACCACATCCTTTTTGTATCAAAGGCAAAATAATGTTTTAAAGTTGACATTTACAGACATTTATGGTTCATGGATTAAAGTATTAGAATAGCCCATAATGAATCATTAATTGTTGCATTTTATTTTATTTTATTCTAAATTATTTAATGTAAACTTTAAAATTGTTTCCGTAGATTTAATATTAAATCTGATCTATCAAGATCTTTTATTTACTGAGTTTACTGAACATACCAAATAATATATTCAAAATGATGTATTCCCTTTGCTGACAATGTGAAATTGGGGGGTTGTCTCATATGATTTATTCATGTTAATCACTGACATCCTTTTAGAATAATATTTTAAAGTACACAAGTAGATTCATTTTGAAGACTTTTACTGCTAAAGTTGTTAATCTTAAATGATGTCCTGAAGCTTTAGGCTTTCACTGTTTTTGAAGAGTTGTGGTTATATTGGGCCTGTAGTGTTGCCAAGATAATTATTTTCAGAAATTAGAGAAATTGTAATATTCCTAATATCAAAGATTAGATTCAAGAGATGTGTGACTTACCTGTTTTTGAAAAGGTATTTATCTTCTAATAAAAAATGACTCAACGTGTTTTCCTGTTTTATAGATTTTATATTTTGTAATGTTAATTATAATTCCCTATATTTTGGAATATTTTCACATGTAATTAATTAACATATATCCTTTCCCCGCTTTCTATTCTTGGGGGGAGGTCATCTTGTTTTATCTTTATAGTTTTTCATATATTTGTTTTCTGGGGGCGGTTACATTTGTATTATTCTATGTTCTTCTGTAAAACTTGTTAAGAAATAAACATATCTTTAAAAATATTACCCAATAGATATTTGTGATAGAAAAACATTTCCACAAATTAATTCTACATTCAAAAGAAACATGTAAATAAAAAGAACACTTTTTATGCACTCCACTATACAATCCTGTGAGAAAATCCAAGATTACCAGTAAGAATCTAAACCAGTTATTGATGTAATTCCTTTAGAACAAATCACAGAAAGCTTGGTCACGTTCTAATATTTTCATTTACTTATGAAGTATACAAGAGAGCCAGTTTGGTGTAGAAGTTAATGCATTAGGGTAGAAACCAGTAGATTGTGAGTTCTTGTTTTGCCTTGGGCTTGAAGCCAGCTAGGTGACCTTGGACCTGTCACTTTCTCAACCCTAGGAAGCAGGTAATGGCAAACCACTTCCTAAAACCTTGCCAAGAAAACTGCAGAGACTTGTCTAGGCAGCCTCCAAGTATTAGACATTGAATTAAGAAATATGTATACAAGTACACAGGTTGAATGCAAAAGAGATATCTGAAATACCTTTTCCCATGCTAACTTTCAGGAAAAGATAAACCGCGTTTTAAAATACTTTCAGAAGAAAAATTTCACAAGAAGAATTTTTGTGTGTGTTTTTCTGAGGCAAAATTGCACATGTCCTATTGGTCATCAGGAGTCAAATTTCACTGGATGGTTTCTTTATCTTTTACTTTACACATAAGACACCTTGAGGACATCATCTTCACAGATAAGGGGCAGAAGAAAGGCCTGACCTTTTGCCTGATTGTGTTTCCCATTCAGAATATTCCAGGAATAATTATGTATCAAAAGACAATTAGCTAACTGTGTTGTTCCCACGGAAACTTATCACCTGTATTTGCCTAACTAAGGCATGTTCCTGCTCTGTTGATTTGATCAACTTTTAAGCACTTTCCAGTGTGGCTTTAAGCCTTTCTTGTCTAACCTTACCTCTTCTTAAAACTTACAACAGATTGGTAAACCAATTCCTTAGCTTTATATACACCACAAATTTGTAGGGTTGCAATCAAATGGTTTTAAAATGTCCAAAAGCATTTGTTTCCAATGCATTAATTTATAGTCCATGATAATTTAGGTGTGTTATTTTTTAATAAAGGAAAGTTTAAATTAATTAAAATATCACAAAGTGAACATTTTTTAATTATCTTGTAGGTGTAATTTCTAAAACTTCTCTGTTCAAGATACACAAAATTACCTTCCCAAAGGATGACAGAATGTTCCACTAACCTATAATGGCATTATCCGCAGACGTTGGAAAGCGCATCTGAATTTTTTCCCTATAAATTTCTTTTTTGTACTTGTCCTTCCACTTTCATCAAACTGTTTCCTTGTAAATTCTTCAGTAATTCACCAATAGAAACAGACTTTTAATAACATCAAATAAATTGTTGGGAGAAAAAGAACATGAATTCAAAGAGGGTCATATTTAAACATGTAACTATTCCATTACCTTGCCAGTTCCTGTATTTACTGTCTTTGAAATCAGATCTTGAATTACTTTAGCCAAGCAAATACAGATCATTCAACATTTTATAGAAAAAAGTATCAATAAAGATGAAGAATTAGGGTAGATTGGAAAGAGCTCGATGGAAGTTATTGAATTGTTTCTTCTCACTCTTCCTAATTGTTACTATAGCACTGTTCTATAAAGCCGTCATGTGCTAAAAATACATATTTTTCCAAAGAATAAACAGTTGCTTTGAGAAGGAGGTGTTAGGCTAACATATCTAGACCTGTAAACATCTGGATAAAGACTTTAGAGTTTTATATACTGCTTTGCTAAAAAAAAAAAAAAAGCAGATTTAACCAAGAAAACAGTATAGGATTTTAAAAATGGTTTTGTGCTCAAGGTCTGTCCTTCAGCTCTATGAACTTAATACCAGGCTACAAATATCTTTTTCTTTTAATGAAATGGTTTATGGACCCCTTATATTGCTGCTCTGACCTAAGACAGGAGGAGATGTAGAAATATTATTTTGGTGATACAGGAAGATCTCTCTTCTTTTGCTATATAATTGTCAACAATGGTGTAAAAGTTGCTTTTCTGGGAATCTTTTAATATAAGGCTTGAAATTGGATTGCAGAAAATATTTGGAGCAATTTTTAAGATTACAGATGCTCCCAAATTATGTTTTAAGTGTTTTGTATAGCTTATTTTCTGTTTATTTTTCTTTAACTTGGTCCTTAGGCTTTGTTGATCACCCTACACATTTTAAAAATATTTTTAAAAGAGCTGCAGTGGCGCAGTGGTTAGAGTACAGTACTGCAGGCTACTTCTGCTGATCACTGGCTACCAGCAGTTTGGCAGATCGAATCTCACCAGGCTCAAGGTTGACTCAGCCTTCCATCCTTCTGAGATCAATAAAATGAGGACCCAGATTGTTGGAGGCAATATGCTGACTCTGTAAACTGCTTAGAGAGGGGTTTAAAAGCACTGTGACGCGGTATATAAGTCTAAGTGCCATTGCCATTTTCTTTTAAAGAAAATGTTTCATGAATCTACAGACCTTGCAATGCAAGATCTCTTTGATGAAGCTCAAACCCCACATGGATCTCCAAATATAAGAGATACGTGACTGTCTCTCCAAGTTTGTTTCTTTAATTTTAACCAGGGGCAGAAGGCCTTTGAGTTGGTCAAAGCTTTAGTTCTGCTCAGAGAAAATATCAGGTGCTAATGAAATAATGTATTTCACTGACCAAAAAATTACATTAAAAATAAATTAAATGAAGAAAATATTAGGAGATATTTCAATCTCCTAAAAAGAAACATACGTTTATCCAAGCTATTTGACTTTGAAGACTTTGATTTCCAGATTGCTATAGTCTATTCCTTTAAAAGAAAAATGCTTCAAGCAACTATAGAAGAAATGAAGGCATCCCAGGTCAGCAGTCACTTTTAACCATCTTACGTTAGGATTATTACTAAAGGGGGACCTCTGCTGAATTTTCATTTCATCCACAAGAAGCATTGATTGCAATTAATGCTCCCGGCCATTTAAGTCATTACTATACACTTCATGAGAAATCAAAGTAGAAATGCCATGGAAATTAAACTCCTTGACCCGTAGACATTTTTCCTCTCTTTGATGTCAATCTAAATAGCTGTTTTGACTGGGATATAATTTTAGTTTTTAGGCATACAAGCTCTCTTGACAGCTACAACACTAGACATAAAAACTAGGTTATTTTTCCTTAAATAACAATTACAACACCCAAAGAACACAGGTTTTTTTCCTAAATGAGAGTGAAATCAAACTGCTTCCATAATGTTACCTTTATAATTTATAAAATATTCATTTCAGAGTAATACTTGTAAAGTTTTTAAACTTTTCCAAGTAACGCTATATCAAAGAAATATTTTAATGAAAAATGAAACACCATGAGTTTTTGTTTTATGAAAGGAAATACATACATTAAAAGAAAACACTGAAATTCCTCATATTTTAATAATGTTTTTATTTTCATATTTTCAATATTTTCAATATTATGATACATTGATTATAAATCTTAATGGTCTGAATGAGCTTGCATATGAGGGTATATTTCCTTAATGTTTGAAAGGAGATTTATTAAGCAATCCTTGGAGTTGGCATAACATTTAGCCTGAGTAAATATCTCATCTTATTTATTTAAGTGCTGAAGGTCCATTTTTTCAGACGAATATATTGAAATAAAAAGTAATAGGACCTTCGAAATCTTTAAAGGAATTTGTGGAACACCTTCAAGCTACAATATTGTCTGTCAATGGCATGATTGAAACAAGGGTTTTACTAGTATTATTACAACTGCTACTAGGACCATTAGTGAACAGATTAAAACCATGTTTAATGGTTATGTAGAACTGCCATTGGGAAAGAAGATGGTCAAATGCTTTCCATAGGTTACATCTCTATTGGGGTTAAGATACTTACACATAATGTGTTTCTATCCAGATGTTAGGAAGTGGAAAGAAGTCTCTTTCAGGTTCTTTTAGTATCTGTGGCAGATGTTACAGACTCTTTGAACCCGTCAAGTTGGAGGCACTGCTGTTCTGTCGACTAGAACAAAAGGAATATTAATTTCCAAGTATTATATGATATGCAATTAAATATTTTCTTAAGGATATAAGGAGCTACCTTATGTTTTTCTAAATCATTTGTTCACTGAGAATGAAGAACCTAAGGTTCTCCAGATAGTTCTGAGCTTCAGCTCTCAGTGGTGACATTAAATCATGGAAGCTCTGTGGGAAGTAGCGTGTCAGGAAACAGCAGTGACCACTTGCCATGCAGTAGTACCATATGTCTATCCCAAGAGTCCTTCTCTACTGTTTATTCGTGTATATTTGGTTACTTACTGTTTTCCTACCCTGTTTCTCAAAAATTATTAAAACCTGAAGCAGCTCATAGCAAGTAAAAGAAAAGTTCTGTCCTTAAACTACAACAAGAATGGGGAGCAAAAAGAGAAAAGTTGGTTGTTCTCAATTGATAGAATATAAGACCTAACATTTATATGTAGTCTGGACCACCTAATCTTCCTTGCTGGTATTGTAGCCTAAATTGATCACTGCTGATCTCTTGACCTAGAGATGAAGCTGAAATCTGCTACTCTTTAGCTAAGGCTACCATATCTGGGTTGCAAAAATCCTGAGAACTGCAACATGGGTAAGATTTTTTTATATATCAGCTGTTATATACATTTTTACAGTTCAGATATCATAGCTCTATCTTAGAGAGAAGCAATCTGTTTTCAACAGAATAGTAGCTCTCCAAATCATATCAAACTGACACCCGAGTTCACAACATCAAAGAAGAATAAGTCAAATTGCAAGGCAAGAAACAACTTTGAACAATGTTGTAGCAATTATTGTTTGTTGTACATCAGCCAGAGTTATGTGAGATGGACAGCCGATAAATAATATTTTTTAAAGCTGTTATTTTATTTAAGTCCTTTTGTGAATGAAGGATGCAGAGTTTCGGATTGCTAATTGCTCTATTTGCATTATCTACTGCACATTTCTTTGACTTCAGGCAAATAGCTGAATAAAAATCTTATATAATTAGAGCTGTTTCAGAAAAACTTTATTACCATAAAATTGCAAGGAGCACCCATTTTCCTATCTAAAACAGTCTTAGGGATATTTATTTCTCATTATCTTGGAAACATTTTACAATATTCGCATGCATTCATTATTATATAAAATAAATCACTATTTTATTGTGCCAGCAAAGATGAATGATAAGATGTAATGAGTTCTTTGGTTTCCTAAATCACTGAGCCATCTTTCATCCTAAGAGCTATTCATAAACAAATCCCATTCAATTAAAATTCCCATATTCCATTTCCAATGACTTTGCTAGGATTAAGAAGACATTACATCCAAAATAACTAGAGGGCTCAAGATTACAGACTCTTTCATATATGCATATACAGTGTCTCTTCACTGATCTTTACTTGAATAAAATCATACCAGGGAAAATGTGGATATTGGGAGGAATGACTGGTCAAAATCAGTTCTATTGCACTTTTCCTCCTCAATATAATTCTATTAGCCTAAGCATTAATATGTCAGGGTTCCAAGAAATGACCCCATTTCAAAACAGAACTCCATAGCCAGAACAGCTTCGGGGTTGACATAATAGCTGGCCCATGGTCACTCTGGACGTTTCCATATCTAGTGTTTGAATCATTTTAAAATGAGTGGTTTATGATTATGTAGACATTGAATTTTTTTTATGTTTAATAAAAACTGTTTAAAACTTGGGGGGGGGAGATTCTGCATCTATGTATCCCAGTCTGATATTTTTGTTCAATCACCAAATCTATTTTCTTTTTCATCAATTCATCAAGAATCAGATTGAAACTGGTTTGCCATGGAAACACTGGAATTCTGAAGTCTTGAGGTAGATAAAAGTAGGAACCTTTGCTTCACCCCACTTCCTTCCTTCTGAACGCTCTCCAGATTAAGCTACCAAATCAGCTGGTTTAGGAACAACAAAGGGTTGGCAACTTACTAATTTTGCAGCCCCTCTCCTCATGGTATATTCATAGTATGACCTCACAACATGGATTTAGCACAGAGTGGCCGCTGGGTTCCATTTTTTTTGTCCTTCTGATAGACAGTGGAAAGAGGCACTCACTGGTCATCATTGAATCCTTTGCATTCAAAATCAGCAGCAGCGAGGATGACTAGGTTGGCCTAAAACTGATTCTGACAATTTGGGAAATAAAACTGGTAGTAATTTTATCATTACAATCCTAAAACCACCTGGTTCTCAGATGACATTCAGTCTAGCCATGGTTGATTTAGTTATAGTTTTCAATTATTCTTACTTTCTGTGTGCACACAACATGCTAAACTCACAGAGATAAGGGTAACAAATCCTATTAAACTGTGGTTAGTTAATATGTTACTCAATGTGCCCTTAGAAACAAAGCTTACCTTCATAGAATCAATCCTTAGCCCCTACTCTGATTTCATGACTTTGCTGCATTTATTAACAAATTATATGAAACCTAGTACATGGCATATATACCATCATTTATAACATGTACAGGTACGTCCCTAAAAGGTCCCTCTTGATGTGCCTTGTTTTCCCTTTCCACATGCAGTTCTGTGAGCTCAGAAGCCCTTTGAGACATCACAAGCCTCTAGTACAGATATTGTTCTTAAATGAAACCTTTTTAAAGTGTGGTTGCTTTTGCAATAACAACCTTCTTATATGGTCAAAAGACATTTTATAGACTTTTGGAGAGGAGACAAAAAATGAATGGCATGCCTATTGATATTAAAAGCCAGGAATTTACTTTGGGGCCACAAATAACTCTAGAAATTTTGCAACTTTGATCCTCTTTATTGACCAAATCTGCTTTTTTGTAAAATGAGGTTTTACATTTTATGAAGCAGATAAAACCCCTACAAGTGTGAAATAAGCCCCAGATGATCAGTTGGGTGGGGGTTTAAACTATATTCTGCAGATAGCTTGATAACTGGATTATTCTACTGGAGGACTATTTCATTTTAATAATAGGTTTCCCCTTCATTATTCACTGCCAGTGAATACTGATCTGCTTATTGCATCAAAAGGTTTCAGCTGTGACTAAATATTTTGTTTCATTTATTTATTCCACATTTTATGCCATGGACTCACCAATGAATGAAGCAGACTGAACATTCTGGTAACTGAAATCACAACACATCTGGTCGAGAACCCTGACATAAAGCAAACTAACTTTTACTAAAGCAACAATCTCTTCAACCTTGTGTGTTAAAAATCCTTTCCAAACCAATGAACAATCCCAACTACTTTTTTTTTTTTAATCAGGGTTTCTCACTCCCTCCGCAGTTAATTCAGTAACAGTCTAAAATCAGACATGGCAAGCACCACCTGATTCTGACTGCTATTTGTAAATAAATATTACTTTTTTGATAGCAGAATTCTTAGGAAACAAACAATGATAAAAAAAGAAAAAGAACTAAAACATGTTCATCTTGAGCCAAATAGTTTTGCATTGAGGATTTGCCAATTTTGGTCTTTTTGTGTTTCAAATTTAACATAAATGCTAAATAACACAAGAAGCGAAATTTGATGTTTTTGGACAGTATATAGAACAGAATGATAAAATCTGATAGCAAATCTGGGCAACAGAAAGGAATTCAGCAATGCAGAATATTTCATTTTACTTAAGTATCCCTCCATCTTTTTAACTTTGTAACTCGCTTTTACTCCTATTTTTGGTTTTCGATTTAATCTATATGTATGGCTTTATATGACTTTTATCTGTAAATTGCCCTGATTCACACAGCTGAGGGCTGATGAATAAAACTGATAAATAAACAAATAAAACACATTCAGGCTTTTAAGCCTGAGGTCCCAGAGTTGGCTGCTAGCCTTCTCATTTTTTTCTCACAAAGAAAAACTTTAATGTGAGTAGATCATCAATAAGAAGAATTTAATTTCTCAGGCGAGGCCTCCATTGTCCAGAGTTCAACTCAATTTCCTTTCCACTGCTTCTTAGAACTAGAAGTCAAAGATTCCACTGACTCCGAACAGGAGCTTTCAGAAACTTGAATATAAAGGATTTTCCCTACTTGATGCTTGCTACTGTGTTTGAGATGCAGAAGACTCTAGTAGGATAGTGCAAAGTGGGCAGTTCCAGAAGTGTTTTTGAAACATCAATTTTGAAAGTTTTGTACAGACTCCAGGTCTTTTTTCAAGGTAATGTCATCCAAAATGGTATGTTAATTTCAAATAGTTAAGAATATACCAGTGCAGGAACTTACTGTGTAGTAAAGAAAATGATTTACATTGGTTAAATTTCATGCCAAAAGGAAAGCTTCTGATTTAAAAAGAGGCTCTTCATATTTTTGCTTTTATTCTGAGCCTAGAAACCCACAAAATGTATATTATCAAGCAAAGAGAAGAATTTGGTAGTATTTGTGATGGCCGTGTAAAATAAACGTATCTATCAATTACTTATAGCAGTTCATCCACAAACATGAAAAATAGCCCTGCTGGAAAACATTCCATCAATGTAGCCTATTTCAACTCTACCCAAAAAACATTTTAACATAATGTTGCCGCCACCCATGTAGCTTTCTCTTTGTTTCGCTGCTAATCTTCTACCTTATTAGTTTCATGTAAACATAAATAACATGTGGAGAAGGGGACAGAATTGCTAGTTCTGTTTGCTACTGTGTTGTACCAGCTACACTATGTGTTATTAACACGCCTGTTGTGTCCATGTACCCAACCACATGGTGTGGTCAATTATGCAGAGCGTGTAATCAAACAGAATCTATGCAGATATAACTGTATGGTCAATTTGTATAAATACATTAAAACATTGAGAAGTAGAGACAGTCAGTTATAGTCAGAGGAATATTAAGTGAACATATCTATACACCCATAAAGGATATCCTGAGAATAAGATACACCATTCTCCATATCTTATATCATTTATGGAAGAGATCAACTGAATGTGATGGTCAACCACAGATATAGTTAGCTTTCCCATTTGCCTCTACTTCATTGGCTACCATTTGCAAGCATGATAATAATTCTTACAATATGACAATGGAAGGTCACATATTTATATTACTAAATGTTATAGAACAGCCAGAATTTACAAGTCTATTAATTTTACACATAGTCCATCTAATTCTGGTCACAGGAAATACTAGGGTCAAAAATCAATACAGCACTATCTGTAATGTCCCAAAGATGCTTTTCCAAAAGGCAACTTAGTTTCTTCATTTTTTTTCTTTTAAAATATTTGATTTCTCATCCAAGAAAAATGTCCAAAGGGGGTGGGGGACCCAAAAGTCCAGTCCCCTTTTGGAAAAGCACCTTTGGGACAACCATAATCTGGATGATTGAGAATCTCCATAGACACTATATCTGTTATCAGTTGTCTTCTGACTTGACTAGTTAAAAGATTCCTTGCTGAAAACTCAGGAATGATCAAATGAACAAGGACTTAATTTCAAAACTTATTAACATAAATGCAATTAACATGTTAACTGCATCTTCCATCAGGATTAGATTTGCCATTGTAATAGTTTCTTGTCACTCTTGTTTAAATTTTGTTTTCACATTCCATGGGTTTTGAAGATCAATGATATTCAGAAACTCAGCCAGCAGTACAAATGCAATTTAATTGAAGTTAATCTGTTTCTGTTTGCACTCTCGGTTCACTTAGAGCAATTGCATGATTACAAAGCAGCCAATATCACAATAGCATTAACAAGTGAAGTTCTAGATTCTACTGACAATTTCAAAACAACAATATCTACGGTAGATAGGAGCCATTTAAAAGTTATTCAACCTAAAACAGTAAAACCTCCTGCAAATTGTGAAATGTGTTTATCTATATATTGGAGGAACAGAAAGTAATCAAAGTAACATTTTTTTTAAAAAGGAGATTTAATTGGCAACTAAGAAATTTCAGAGTGGTTAATTCTTTTGCAGGTAACTTAGTGGAAAGTTTAACTAAAGATAAATTTATTGAACATGCAGAAGGATAGGGCTTGCTCAAGAATTTCAACAGTCCTTTTAGAATTCTTTGAAGGTACTCAAGAAGGATAAAGATAGTGGTAATCAATAGGTTTTTTTGGACTTTCAAGAAGCTCTATGTCATGGGTCCTCAAACTACAGCCCGCAGGCCGCATGAAGCCTGCCGAAGCTATTAATCCGGCCTGCGCAGGACCACGAGGCTACCCCACCCACATCGCCCCTCCCACCCTTCAGCCGAGTGCAGGACTTAGCTTCGCGAGCCCCGCTGGTGGGAATTGAAAGTTAAGGCCAACAATTTTGGCCTGCAGAGACATTCTGGAGGCAGGAGAGGTGAAAAATGGGGAGGACAGACAGTCCAGGAGGCCAAAAAATGGGCAAAATTGTCTGTTTTTCACCTCCCCCACCTCCAGAAGATAAAGAGAGAGAGATAAACAGAGAGAGAGACAGACAGAAAGAGAGAGAGAGAGAGAGAGAGAGAGAGAGAGAGATTTCTCAAGCTCCTTGGTGCTGAGAAGAATTACTGCAAACTGAGTTTCCTGAAGTGGACCACTAGACTTCTAAACAACTGAAACAATGATCTAGTAAAAAGAAAAGAGCAACATGCAAACAAAAGCAAGTAAAACACCCCCAGGCTTAAAGTTTAATTTGTGTGCATTGTTTAATGGACTGTTAAATTGGCTACGCCCAACCAGTCACATGACCACCTAGTCACGCCCACCCAGCTGGTCTGACCCACAACAGTCTGAGGGACTGTGAATTGGTCCTGTTTAAAAAGTTTGAGGACCCATACTCTATGTTAACACACCCCACAAAAATTAGTGAGAAAACTTTGCAGCAAGGTTCTTTAACAATATATAGTTTTACCCTATTTTGTCAGATTCTTGAAACAGAGATGGAAAAGGTAGGGAAACAAGCAAATAAATATTGTAATGTCATGCTTATTTCATTTTACTTTAAGGCAAAAAAACAAAAACACCAAACAAACTTGTGAATTGGGACAGCCTCCCAAAGTCCAAGTTTCACAAAGAAACCAAAGAAAAGGGTACGTGCAAATCATGGGAAGAATAGAGGTCTGGGATAAACAGGAGGACGCCAAGATAGGAGAAAGGAGAAGACAGGGCACAAGGACACACTGGGCTCTGATTCCTAATCTTCCCAAGAGTCTCTTTTTATTGTTCAGTGGAGTTAGAAAGCCTGGGTACATTGAGTCAGAGTCGCAGATAAGAAGCCCTGTTCACATTGGGCTTCCATTTCAACATAGGTCTTGCTGTTGCACTGAATGTTGGCAATTTTGTGAGCCTCTTGGCTGCATTCAAAAATACTATTGTCAGAAGGTAGAGAAGTATGCAAAGGTGTTTAACTTGCCCTGATAAAACCTGGTTGCGAGAGTGCTTAATCTTCCTTTACTCCACCTTCCAATAACCTCCCAGTCAGGAATGTGCCTACAGGACTTTTCAATATCTCCTTCCCCTCAAATTAGCTTTCCATTTATCTCAGTTTCTATAATGAAATCTGAAGCATTTTTATTTTCCTTTTTTTCCTCTTGGATCCAAAATGAATTTCCATACATAAGAAGGTGGAGAACATATAAGAAAACAATTTCCTTTTTCCTTTATTAGAATAGAATAGAATAACAGAGTTAGAAGGGACCTTGGAGGTCTTCTAGTCCAATCCCCTGCCTAGGCAGGAAACCCTACACCACTTCAGACAAATGGTTAT
>JANHFT010006534.1:182474-193300 GCA_032467955.1 Pseudoxenodon macrops
GTATTATATTCTCCAGCTTTAGTTCTATACGATCCATATCGCCAAGTAGTTCCTTGATCTCCATCCGTTGATTTTTTTAAACGTCTTTAATATCCTGATGTATCCATTCCATGTCTTTTGTCTTTTTACAGTATCCAAAAGAAACAAAGATTCCGAGGATTACACCATTTATTTTCTTTTTAAAATGGCGCTCTTGCCTCCGGGCTCTGTTTCTCTTCGTTATTCCTGTAGTCCAATTTTATAATCCAAATTTGGTTATTTTATAGTTTTTATTCCAATATATATGGTGAGTAAGTGATGATTGTTTGATTATAATAAAATAGACAAAGTTTTTTTCCTTCCTCTTTAAAAATGCCCTCTTCACATCCACTGTGCCACCGAGACTCTTGTAATGCAGACTATTTCTTCACACCACAATTATAATGCACATACTTCTCATATTTTTTAAATGATTGCATAAATAACCTATGCCGTTCCTATAAGAGGCCATGAATCGTGTCTATGAATCAGGTCAACGAGATAGCCCATGTGTATCTCACTCAAGTGGGGACTATATTAAATCCTGGAGCTCAAGAGAGATCCCAAAAGATTGGAGAAAATCATCATGTGATTTATTTCTTAATATTTAAGAAATGGAAAAAAATGGAACACAGGAAACTATCAACTTGTCATCAATTACCTGGAAAAATCCTAGAAAAGATGATTAAGCAGGGGGTTTGCAAGCATTTGTAAATGAATAAGGTGATTCTCCCAGGTGCCAGCAGAGATTTATTAAAAACAGATCTTGCTATTCAAATCTTTTTGCTTGCTTTGATGAAGTGACTAGATTAGCTGACCAAGGAAATGTTATGTATGTAGTGTACTGAAACATCAGTAAGGCATTACATAAGGTGTACCATAGTCATCTTCTTAATAGACTGGAAAAATTTAGGCTAGATAGTCCCACTACCACATGGATTCACGGCTAGGCAACCTTAATGGGTCTGTTTTCACGAGGAGAGACATAGTGGTATCTATGAAGTTGAGTATTTTGGGATTTTGTATTGGGCCAGTAGTGTTTATGAACTTCATAAATAGAGAAGAGCAAGAAAGGTGGTAAGAAAGTTGGAGTCTAAATTCTATGAAGAGCAGTCAAAGGAACTTGGTATGTTTAACTTAAAAAAGAGCAGGCTAAGTGAGTCATGACAGCAGTCTTCAGATACAAGAATCTTACAATAAACAGAATGTTGCTGTCTTCAAATCCTCTATTCAAATTGAATCTTGGCTAATTTGTATCCCACTAACATCTACCATTCATTCCTTTCCTGCTTTGCAACTGAGCAGAAAATTCATATAAACTAAAGTGTTTCTATTAATACTAACTCTAATCTCCACAATATTCTTTCTCAAATGTTGCAGATTTTTTGCCTATTAACATCTATAATGTTGCTCATTTGTACAGTACTCCAAGCCAGCAAATTGAGGAAGGCTGATTTTATTGAATAAAAAGTATGTTCCAATTGAGTGTCCTGGGAGGGAAGAAGATTCATAATAAAAACATTAAATTTTGTTCTGTTGCTTATGCCAAATTCTAAATTTTACAATCCAAATTTCCACTGTATAAATGGAAATGAGATATAATGAACGCGTTAGTTCCCAGGGAGATTGTGCAAACATTTATAGTAAATTTGAATTGCTTGGAAAGTCCAGTTGTGGATATTAACTAATGTAATAAGCAGAAATGTCCTGTGTTTTGTCAAAAATGAGAAGAAAAAAAAGCAAGAAAAGAGATGGGGATAAGCCAATTTAGAGATTAGACCCATGTTAACAGAAGACTGGGAGAAATAGAGATACCCCCATCCAAAATGGAAATACAGGGGAGGAAAAGACATATATGGACAGAGCAGAAATGATCTATACAAGCAAACGGCACAGAACACAGCAATCTTTACCTGCTATAAATTACCATCTCCTTCCCCACCCCAAATATTTTCCTGAGCAGTTACAGCTACTGAATGAGAGTGGATATATGTGTCCCAGGATAATGTTGCAGGATCCAATCTGGGTCGGTCACCAGGACCAGAGGTTTTGTCTTCCAGGCTTCTGACTTGTGCTGGAGCCCATCCTCGGGGAACTTCTCTCTAGAAGAATGTGCACTTTGGGCTATAGGTGGTCCTCAACTTACAACCACAATTGAGCCCAAAATTTATGTTGTTAATTGAGGAATTTGTTAACTGAGTTTGCTCCATTTTACGAATTTTCTCACCACATTTGTTAATCACTGCAGTTCTTAAATTAGTAACATGGTTGCTAAGTGAATTTGATTTCCCCATTGACTTTGCTGGCCAGAAGGTCGCAACATGACTCTGGGACACTGCGATCGTCATAGATGTGAGTCAGTTGTCAAGCAACCAAATGTAAATCACGTGACCATGGGGATGCTGCAACAGTTGTAAGTGTGAAAAATGGTCCTAAATCTATTTTTTCAGTGCCATTGTAACTTTGAATGATCTCTAAATGTAAGTTGAGGACCCCCTGTATTCTATGTGTAGTAAGTATTTGGTGCCTGATTGTGTATGGTTTTTTTTAGTTGTTTGATTGGGGTATTGATGGCTGGCTATTAAGCTGTTGGCTGTTGTTTCCTTGTGCTGCCAAGTGCTCAGTTCCTAAGTACCTGATGATAAGATAAATCAGCACTCTTGTCGACTGACAAGGGTCGATTTCTCAGGCTTCAATCATTTCCCTGGCAATCTTTGTACTTACTCGGCCAGCAATCTTAGTAGCTGCAAAATTGGATGTATATCCATGTTCATTGCAATGTGAGGCTACCAATGAGTTCGGATATCCTCATCTGACCATTCCCTTTTGTAATTTGGTGATTAGCTTCTTCCCAGTTTATCCTACCTATTATCCTACTTTCACGGCACATATGACCTTCTTTAATCTTGCAACTTGCTGAAGATCCTATGTTTCATAACAGATCCCAGTCTGTTTATAACAAAATAACAGAGTTGGAAGGGACCTTGGAGGTCTTCTAATCGAACCACCTGCCTAGGCAGGAAACCCTACACCACTTCAGACAAATGGTTATCCAATTTCTTCTTTAAAACTTCCAGTGTTGGAGCACTTACAACTTCTGGAGGCAAGTTGTTCAACTGATTAATTGTTCTAACTGTCAGGAAATTTCTCCTTAGTTCTAAGCTGCTTCTCTCCTTGATTAGTTTCCATCTATTGCTTTTTGTCCTATCCTCAGGTGCTTTGGAGAATAGCTTGACTCCCTCTTCTTTGTGGCAACCCCTGAAGTATTGGAACACTGGTATCATGTCTCCCCTAGTCCTTCTTTTCATTAAACTAGGTATACCCAGTTCCTACAACTGTTCTTCATATGCTTTAGTCTCCAGTCCCCTAATCATCTTTGTTGTTCTTCTCTGCACTCTTTCTAGAGTCTCAACATCTTTTTTACATCATGGTGGTCAAAACTGAATTAGGACAAGAGATAGTTACCTGAAATCATACAGTAGAACCAGGATGTAAACTGCAATTGAATTATCTTCTGAAAACCCCAGTTTTGTTTTGTTTTGCAGTTTTCCAATACAAATGTGCATGGAAAAGTAAAAATAAGTAGAAACTGTTGTCTACAATAACATGCAAAAAAGTTACTACATCAAATTACTACATACGTAATACATATATGCACCCAAACACATACTGTATGAAAGTTTGTTTTAAATCAAACTCCTGCAGCCAAGTTAAGAGCGGAGCCAAATTTTGGGAAAGTGTAGCATCTGGCTGACCTTGTGCAGGTGCAAAAATTAAGTAGAATCAGATCTGATTAGCATTGGATGGCAAACTGTAAGAAATATTACTGTGGTCAAAAGTACAGTACAAATGTATGCATTTATGTATTTATTTCCCACCTTTATTATTTTTATCACTAATGCAAGACAACATAATACTCCTTCATCTTCCTATTTTGGTCACAATAACCACCGAGTGAGATGAGTTGGGCTGAGAGTGTGACAGATCTAAAGTCAACTAGATTGTATTGTATTGTATTGTATCGTATTGTATCATTTCGTGCCATATTATTATACTATACTACATTATACTATACTACATATTATATTACATTATATACTGTATTATATTTTACTATATTATATGTTACATTATATTACATTATTGTGTATATAAAATATATGTTTGCTACTTTTCTGTTGACTCCTACTTAGATGTGTCCATGTAATCACCTAGAATCCAACTTGGCTTAAAAGATTTTCTTTTACTTAAAATAAATAGACATACTGTATAACCACACAGTGGTTTCTCTGTGCCAAACAGCCACAGCCCTCTTTTCAGATATCATGTTGCTCCTTCCTCATAGGGACACAGTGAAAGTATAACTTCTGCATAATTGTGAGTTGTTCTGAGTTTCAAACACAAATGTGTACAGATTCTTCTGTTGTGATACTCAAAATGTGGAAGCAAGAGATCAGCATAGTATAGTGGTTAATTTATTTAACCCACATCTCCCTGGTTTAAGCCATCTGTTCTAGCATGGAGCTAATCAGGATAGTCTGCCAATCACCCAGATCAATTCTCAGATCAATCTCACAGGTTTACAGATAATAATATCACAGGAACACTTAGTTCCATAAAGTGGTGGGTTCCTACCGCTTCTATCCGGTTCTATATAACCGGTAGTAACTTGGTGATGACATAATGGAGCCGATTCCTTCGGTGTCTCCATGGGCACTGCCATTTTGAATTTACTTCTGCACAGAAGCTATTTTTTGACTGCTGTGCGAGCACGAGCATGAGCGCATGTGCGAGGCGCGACCCTGAGCAAACCAGCAGCAAAACAATTTACAACCCACCCCGGTTCCATACCCATAAGCTGTCTTTCATTTGTGGGGGGAGGAGGCCAAAAATAAATGGATAATTTGATCACCTTGAAAAATTAGGTTGCCTTCTTTAATTATCCACTATCCCCTGAATAAAACAAAACATCCAAAGTATTGAGCAAAAGTTTAGTATCTCTACTTCATAATTCCTTGACTCGTTTTATTGACAAATTACTGTCATTCTCTGCCTTTTTGAATGGAAAATTACATTTTCACTGGCTTATTTGGGCCTCCATTTTTGGGAGCAGAACGAAGGGCTAATTTATTTATTTAAAAAATAATGTAGAATGGGTGTCACGCTTACGCACCTTTTTTTGTGGAAACTGAACAATTTCCTAACCAAGCAAAGTGAAAGTTTACACACACACACACACACACACACACAGTTCCCAGAAGCTTCACTGAAGGCTCATGGCACTAAAACTCTGGAGTTTCTTGTGATAAATTTCTCTTAATAAACTTCCTCAAAAAAATGATCTCCCTTGCCTTGTACATGCTTTGTTGCTGCATATACAAATTTATACATTGCCAATAAGTTTCAGTCGTATTAATTCTTATTATTTAAGATCATTATTTAAGATTCAGTTGTCAGCATGAGGGATAATGACTTTCCCGGGATGGTACTACTGGTACTACCCTTCTCACAATGTCTTTATAATTGCTATAAAGTCCTCTTTTATCTGCTATGCTTTTCATAATTACTTACGCAAATTCTATCTATTTAAATTTAAGTGAGAACCAGTGTAGGGCTTAAGGCACAAAACTAGACACTGAGTTCTAGTCCTATTTTAGGCTTAAAGTCATCTGGGTGGCCTTGGGCCATTTTTATCTCAGCCCTAAGACAAGACAATGGTGAACCACTTCTGAAATCTTGCCAAGAAAACCTGTTCAAACAGTTGCCGGAAGTCAACATTGACCTGAAGAACAGAGATACAAAAAGCTTTAACTATTTTAAAGAGTCACTTAGGTGAGCTAGATTACGGTATATAGAAATGTAATGAATGAATCTATGAGAATAAACAAACAAATGAGAAAGCCTAACTTTATTAAATAATTTGAGATTTAGTATATAACACTATACTAAAGGTGTTTAGGATTCATGCTGTTATTTCATGATGATAACTAAAAAGAGACTGTGGCAAAGTGTTTGATACTGTTGTAATGGATGGCATTATTTTCCATTACTTCATTCATACTCATTGCCATTAATATCCTTTGAAGGCAAGGTATGGAATGATCAATCAGTTAAAGTTTTAGAAAAGCTTGCCATAACACACTAAGCATGCGTGTGCCACAGTGGCTGAGAACAAGGCAACAGTTCCATCCTAGATGGTACCACTCTTTGGTACAGGCAATCCTCAATTTACGAACACAACTGAGCCCAAAATTTCTGCTGCTAAGTTGTTAAGTCAGTTTTGTCCCATTTTACCACCAATCATGCTACAGTTGTTCAGTAAATCTCTGCAGTTGTTAAATTAGCAACATGTTTGTTATGTGAATTTAGCTTTCCCATTGTCAGAAGATTGCAAAAGGTGATCACATGAATACAGGCCAGCTGCCAAGGGATTCTGCAAGTCATGTGAAAAACAGTCATAAGTCACTTTTTCCCCCCAGTGCTCTTGTAACTTCGAATGATCACTAAATGAATGGTTTGTAAGTCAAGGACTACTTATATCAGGTCTTACTTTGTGTGCTGATGGAAAGGAACTATCCAATCAAACTGCTCATTTCATTCCATCCTGTATCTTCAGCAAGATATAAGATAACCCTGCTAGGAATAAGAATGTCCTTACTCATAGGAGCATTGCAAGAGGAAACATGTAGTGAAAACTGTAAAGTATTAGTGAAAAAGGGAAAAAAACCTGCATAAATTATTATAGTACAATACAGTACCATTATTCCTCTATGTAATATTTGCCTAAGGCTATTCAATTATAATCTGAACTGCATATAAAACTATGCATGAGAAAGCATTCTCATGGGAAAATTGCTGATATATGCTTGGAAATAATACACATTTCATACTTTGGGAATAGGTCAATAACATATACCTGCATGTGGCTAGCAAGTAAAACTAGTCCCAAACTTTAGTTTATAAACATTTTAAGACAGTCCAGAAACAGGAGAAAATTATTGGATTCCCCTAGTTATTCCAATGTCCTTGGCAATCAGATAACCATTGTCTACAAAATGTGAAATATGTCATCAAAACTTTATTTTACTGCATGAATGTTCCTTGGCTCTGTTGCTTCTCTCAAACTTTGCTCACCCACGCAACATCTGCTAGACAATACAAGCAAAACCAAAGTCAACAAGAATTAGAGGTAGATAAACTGGGGGGGAAATTAGAAAGAGGTGTACTGCGAAAGATAAATGGTTCTGGATTCAACTTAATATTCTAAAATTGGATAATCCAAACTCATGCTTAGCCAAATGTTTTGAAGTCATCCTTCTGGGAGTTCACCAAACCAAAAACAAGCTACTGTTTAGCCATCAATCTGGAAAGGCATAGCTGTTCTGGGGGATTTGGGATAGGCAGACTTCTCATTAAAATACTTGGTATGGGAGGGGATAGAAGAAGTCTTGTAAAATAAATAAATACATACATATATACATACATACAGTACATACATACATACATGTCAAATGAATAGAGGAGGTTCTATTACCAAGAATGGCCAGAGCACAAGATTTTTACTGTGGAATTATGGATTTTAGTAACTCATGTTTTGGAGGGCATTCATTTATATCAAATTGTTAATTTACTATGTTATTCGTGGTCTAAAAGATGAATGAATTTGTACTTTAAAATAATAATAATTTTCCCCCATGTGAGATGCAACTTGATTATAGTACAATTATGTCACATATAAGAATATATTTGTTCATTGATAAAACAACTAATCCAAATGTAATGCTAGATTGATATTCCAGAGCCTTTCTTAATCCATTTGTCAAAACGCACCTTTCTTCAACTTTAGCAATGTCTTTTTTACTTAGAAAAATTGATTCCTTGAGCACACCAATTTTAAGGTCTCAATGCAATTTTTAGAAGCTGCAAAAATCAGATTTTTTTATGGCCCATGAGAAATAACTGACATGTCCTACTACACGGAAGCATATAGCTTAACTACATTCCTTCTACTCCTTGAACAATGTGCTTAGTCAACAATCTGATATTTCCAGAACCTCGTATTACTAGTTGTGGCACATTCTGGGAGATTTCACCTTTTGTGCAGTGTGAGAATTTTTACTTAGGAATAGTTTATTAGAAAATATAGATACGGCTTTCAGTTTCTATTTTAAAAAATTCCCAAAATAGTTTACAACAAAGTTATACAAAAATGTATTTTCAATTGCCAGCACAGTGGAAATTCACCGGATCACAACAGCAAAATCAATCCATATGTTACCTTGGTAGAAAGTGAATGGGAAAAATGATGATATCAATACTATCATCAGAAATTTACAACAAGAGTAGTAATATTATTTATTATAATCTTAAATATTTTGTTTCTTTTTCCATTATAATTGTGACCATTGGATTCAGTTGTAGTTTAGTAAAGTAGCTTCTCATATACCGCACCATCCTGTAACACTATTTGTTTGGTTTTGCCTTCCATTATAGAGCTGCAGTGGCACAGTGGTTTTGAATACAGTACTGCAGGCTACTTCTGCTGATCACCGGCTGCCAGCAGTTTGGCAGATTGAATCTCACCAGTTTGACTCAGCCTTCCATCCTTCCGAGGTCGGTAAAATGAGGACTCAGATTATTGGGGGCAATATGCTGACTCTGTAAACCTCTGTAAAGCACTGTGAAGCGGTATATAAGTTTAAGCGCTATTGCTATGCTGTACAATCCCAAGAGCCACGGTGGCGCAGTGGTTAGAATGCAGTATTACAGGCTAATTCTGCCAGTAGTTCCATCCTGACTGGCTCAAGGTTGACTCAACCTTCCATCCTTCCGAGGTCGATAAAATGAGGAAACAGATTATTGGGGCCAATATGCTGACTCTGTAAACTGCTTAGAGAGGGCTATAAAGCACTATGAAGCAGCATATAAACGCTATTGCTATTAATATTCCAGTTACTGTGATTTATAAATTATGCATTATAGTTGGACAATTTATATGACTAATTGTAGTAACCCATGGTTAACCAATATTGCATCTTAACAAAAGTGTGAGTCCAGGCTCTGGCTTGATCTTGGACTAGTCACTATTTCTCAATATAATCTACCATATTTTTCGGACTATAAGACGCACCAGCATAAAAGACACAGCAAGATTTCAAAGAGGTAAGTAAGAAAAAAAGTTTGTATCCTCCCTGGCCCCCAGGAGCACTCTGCAGGCCTCCCAAACCCTTTTTTGCAATAACAGGCCTGTTTTTCACCCATTTGGGTAAAAAACAGGGTGCACAGAGGGTTTGGGAGACCTGCAGAGTGAATCTGGGGGCTGGGGAAAGGCAGAAACACCCCCGGAAAATGCAGGAAATGGCCCATTTTCATCAATTGCGTTTTTCGCAAAGACGGGCCCATTTTTCACCCGCTTTTGCAAAAAATGGGGTACGCAGAGGGTTTGAGAGCCTGCAGAGTGCTTCTGGGAGCTGTGGGAAGGCAAAAACACAATTTTTGCAAAAAATGCCTCATTTGTCACCCTTATTTGCAAAAACAGGAGCATTTTTGCCTTCCCCCAACCATCAGAAGTACTCTGCAGGCCTCCTAAACCCTCTGTGCACCCCACTTTTCACAAAACAGACCCATTTTTTGCAAAAATGGGATGCGGGAGTAGAGCTTCAGGAGGCCAAAAATGGCTTTTTTAGGGAGGAAAAAGGTACACCTTATACTCCGAAAAATACGGGTATGTAATAAAGTTGCTATGGATTAAATGGGGAAAGAATGAGGCAGAACAGAAAAATATTAATTTGTATGGATATCCATATATTTCCCCCACATGACTACTGAATGCTCTTACTCCAACAGTTCTTAAACTTGGAGGCTCTGGGGAGGTTTCAGAGGATCTAGGAACTTGAGCAGGAAAAAAGTTACAACTTCCTCTTCACTAATCTGTAACTGAAATTTAGCTTTTCATTCAATAATAAATACAGACAACCAAGTAATGATTTTCTCCCTTAGTCTCCAAAAAGATTTCTTAACTTCAATAAATCTCACTATCTAAAATTACTTGAATTCTTTTAACATTTTGAGCATAATTGGTTTCCTTTCCTTGTAGTAAAATCTATTAACAGACAGATTTTCTCCCATTCTAGTCCTTCAGGTCTTCCAGTCTGCTTTCAGTTCAATACAGTCTCCGACTTATGACTGTTCATTTAATTATGTTTCAAAGTTATGACAGTCTGGGAGAAAGTACTTAACTACCTGAACTCGCACTTACAACCAATGCACACTCCTGTAGTGATGTGGTCACAATTTGGACACCTAAAATGTATGACTGGTTGCAGCATCCTGCAGTCACATCAGGGGTGGGTTCTAAAAAATTTTACTACTAGTTCTGTGGGTGTGGCTTATTTTGTGGGCGTGTCTTGAGGTCAGGTGACCGAGTGGGCGTGCTTTTATACTTTATACACACACACATACCACAAAACAACACAACTGACTCACACACCATGCAAAAGCACACAAAATAGCCCCTGCCAGAAGCATGAACCTCACAGGGCCACAAAGAGCTGGAAAAAAAACGTTTGCACTTTACACACACACAACACAAAACAACACAACTGACTCACACACCATACAAAAGCAGCTGTACTGACTCACACACCATGCAAAAGTACACAAAATGGCACCGGCAACAGATTTAACACATTTAACATTTTTAACAGATTTGCAGAGTTGGAAGGGACCTTGGGAGTCCATCTAATCCAACCCCCTGCCTAAGCAGAATTGCAAAAGCACACAACATTCCATATTTTATTTATATTTTT
>JANHFT010006534.1:225506-241074 GCA_032467955.1 Pseudoxenodon macrops
GATAAGATGCAACACGTAATGATAGTCATAGGGTACAAATAAGCAATCAGGAAACAATATCAATAAGAAGTCATAGGTTTCATGAAAATGTGTTTAGTTTAATAGAAATTGCATTCCACTGAGAGCAAGGCAATATATTTTGTGGTCATATGTTTAAGATCCTTCAGACCAGGCTTTGCTAATAGTCACCTTGTTCTGATATACTTATAATTTTCTCTATTTGAAGGCTGTCCTCTTTCCTCCATTACAAGAATGAAAAATAATAAAGCATGGAAAAATAAGTTTTAGTGCTACTATAGTACAAGTATAGATAATAGTGCTAAGAATCAGGGTCACTGCTAACATACAAGGCACCTTATGCAGAATTCCACTTAGTGCCACCCCCAATTTTTTTAATATTCAAAAACATATTAAATGTAGTTATGCCACGGCATAGGTTCTGTCTCGGTGGTCAATTGTAAATGTTCAGGATTAGTGAGCCTGTGTTATTGATAATGCTTCTCTTTTCCTCCCTCCCCCTCTTTTGCAACTTGCACCCCACCCCACGTGGCACTCTTATGCATAGCACAGTTTCCACACTGGATTGTGGCAGCCCTGCTAAGAATGTTCTGTCTAAAAGCCTACATGGTTTCAAGATGTTAGGGTGAAATTTAGTCAAAGTTGATGAATTCTGTTCCTTTTATCAAAGTCTTTGCAGGACGTGTGGATTAAGCAGTTATTTTTGATGATGTGCAGAGGTAGTGCTTAGTATATAGAGGTCTTCATCTTCAACTCCATCAGCTATTCTCAAATTTCATATATTTTAATGGAATGGGGGTTTTTTTGGAAATATATATCTTTAAATTTTTCATTTTTCAAGTGACTTTGCTATGGAAATCTTGGGCTGCCTGAAATGTTCAGATAAGACAGCAGAATTGTTCTACAGCTCATAAGCAGTTTAGTTTAGTTCTTTCCTTTCCTGGAAAATTAGCAAAACTGATTTACTATATTGGTAATAGCATGGTAGGCAACATGGTGCCTGCAGGGACCACTGTTACTCCTGGAGTCTGAAATAATGCCTGCTAAAATACTTTCCAAGGTGACTTTTTAAAAATGTTTTTCTAGTAAAATATAACGAGAAGCTAGCCTATTGAGAAGTGCTGTGGAGTTATGATGATGATATTACAAAGTGTCAGTTGGATGGTAGAGAGCAGGTGTCTAATTCACTTTCTGAGCGGTGGCTGTTTTGGGCTTGGCCAGGCCTACCATATGGCAGCCATTTTGTAAACAGCCATGTCTTCAGTAGAAGCCATTTTGTCCTGACGCATGTTCTCAAAATTCCATCTGAGCTTTCAGTCTCTTATCTTGAATTCAAAAGAAAATCATATTTAAGCATGCTTGATTCCTTTGTATTAGACCCTGTCACATGACATATTTCTGACCAGGTCTAACAGTGCCTTTCCATATGACGTGATCAAGGGCAAAGCTATCTTTTCAAAGAGGAGCTTTATCGCTGAGAACAAAGGGAGTCAGTCTATGGATTTCATTCGTCCTGAGGAAGGTGTTTTCCACTTCACCTGGAAAGGTGTGCTACTCACAGAAGAGCTGTTTTAATTTTTGCCTAGAATGCCATATTATTCTTATAAAAAGAGAAAAGCCTAATCCAGTAATGCTTTATTTCTTAACTACACTCTTGCCCAGGCATCATGAGAACTGTCTTTGAATAGCCTTCTCCAACCTGGTGTGTCCATTTTGTGCTAGATTTCAAGCCCCACAACTCCTTCGGTTATCACAATGATGTGCAAATCTTCTAAATTAGACCCAAGCCTTTATAAAAAGCAACAACAGTTTTTTCAACGTTCAGACATTTTTGTACCCAGCCTATGATCATTTAAAAGTCATGTGACAGGACTTCAAAGGAGCTGTGACCTATAGCACTTCTTGTATTCACTGTGATTCTCTGTTTTTTTTTTCCTTTTTACCAAAGCAATGACAGGATGATCTCATTTATTTCTTGATGATTTTATTGCAATTCCTTATTTAGATTAATATCTAAATATCTGAATTAGGAATGGTAGAATGAGTTAATATAGTCTCTAAAACATGTATGTGGGGGGGTAATCTATTTCTATTTTGGTCTTTAATGATACAATTATCATAAGCTGTGCCATAAAAAGTCTGAGTAAGAACTTCAGAATGTAAAACGTGCTGCATTCCTCAAGTTTGAACATTTGAACAATTTGAAATATATTTCCAGTTATTATCTAGGATCGATGGCTAAGGATTTGAGGGTTTTGTAATTAAACATTTCCTTTTAATTACAAAAAATGCACTATGTAATAGCATCTGATTGGAATTCCTTTATGGTTCATATTTATATTGTTAGGACTCCAGTTTCCCCATTTTGCTTTTATCTGAGGTAATTGGAAGTCTGATAACCATAGTAAGGTCTCTTGAACTGTCTCTCATCAGTTTGGCTTCTCACCTCATCATTAGACCATTTTCACACCTTCAGATAAATGTCAGGCAAAAGTCAGTTTGATCAGGTTTCTGTGTTGTTTATTACTAAATTGGAGTTTGTCAGCCCTCCTCAAACCATAGAACATTTTGTTTGTATTCCAAATAGACAATAAGTGTTTAAGATGCCTCTCTTTTTGATGTTTTCTGTTTTTACCTAAGCATGTTCATCTTTTAAACTAGTGAAAGTAGCAAACTAATTTGATGCCAACTCAGGACTAGCTTTAAAAAGCTTTTAGCCTACAAATGTTTTCAGTTACTGTATTATCATATATTGCTGCTTGAAATCTCTCCTTCCATGCCACAGTACAGAGGAAGAAGCATGAAAGTACAGCCACTCTTTCTGTGCCCCATCCTCATGTTCTTTACCACATATCATGGTCATGAAGGTTGGAGAGTGAAGTTGAAGTCTATTTTATAGTTATTTTACTGGATTTCTTGAGACTTTGGGCAGTTTAGACAAATTAAAAGCAAAACTAATATAATAAAATAATGTAAAAATAATCAGTACACAGAACTTGATAATGCAATGAGCAGTAGAAGAGCCCTCGAATAAATTATGATCCCAAAGCCTAGTGAAAGAGAAGCATTGTTGCACTACAGCATTTATACACTTTAACAGGTAAAATATTTAAGAGTTAGAAATTCATTAAAATATGATATTTCAAAAAACATTTTGGTTAGAATAGTAGTTAGAATAGAAAGCAATCATATATTGCTTTCTTCATTAGCAGAACAGAGATTATTTTTTTTTAGAAGAAGCAGAGATTAATAATAGCACTTAGATTTATATACTGCTCCATAGTGGTTTACAGCCCTCTCTAAGTGGTTTACAGAGTCAGCATTTTGGCCAACAATCTGGGTTTTTTACTGACCTCAGAAAGATGGAAGGCTAAGTCAGCTTAAGAATTGAACTGCTGAATTGCTGGTAGTCAGCAGAATTAGCCTGCAATACTGCATTCTAACCACTGCGTCACCATGGCATTTGTGGTGGCACAGTCGTTATTATATTGGTTATTATATTATTGGTTCAACCTAATATAATATATAAAAAAGGGGTCCATAGACATGGCTTCTGAAGTTGCCACTGCCAGCCAATAATTTGTATTCTGTCATCTTTTATTTCCCCAGATACCCAATAACTTTTCCAGATGTGCGCATTACATAAAACATTTAGAGTCCTGTATCTCAGTTATGGCCCTTTACCACCCTTATCCTCCATGTTTTCTGAGATGTAGAATAATTTAGAGGGCATCTTGTGTTTTACTTTATGATGGCTTGAGAGAAAATAAGTTGCAGTATTAATTTGCTACTATTAAGATTCCTTATTGGATTAAAGCCAGATTTAAGTCATAAGTAGAACGAACAAAGTTTGAACTAATGATCTTTCTCTCATCCCCAACTCAAACTCCAAAGGAAGATTGGAATTTATCTACATCACAGGTAGTCCTTGTTTAAAAATGGTAACTGGGACCAAAATAGTTATGAACTGTGATGACTGAACTGCCTAGCAACAGCTATCTTCAGGTACTGTTTTTAAGTGAGACCCACGCTAGTTATTAAGCAAGAACTTCATGTAATTGCAACTTTCAACTTCCTCCCAGCTTCCCATAGACTGCTTGTGGGAAGTTGGCATGGAACCTCACAAATGGCAATCATATCACTGTAGGATGCTGTGACATCGTAATCATGAGATGATGCCGAGCACCTAGGTTGTAATCATGGCATTGCAAAAGCCAGAAATTATTTATTCACCTCCCCCACTCCATTGCAAGTTCAAATGGTCCTGACAGGGGTTAATAAATGAGGGCCACCTCTATAGATTACTGTTTTCTTCTTTCCTAGCTCAAGGACAGATAGGAGTGCTTCCTGAAGTGCAGTGGGATAGAAATGAATTTCAGTTTGACTACTAAGAGCAGAACCAAAAAGGGTCAGTTTACTTCTTGATAGTGTATTGAACTGTGAAAGACACCATGAAAGTAATAAGGCCTTGGACACCCTATTATTTTACTTATAGTTGGCAGCTGGTCTTTAGGTTTGGGAATTTTTTCTTCATTGTCAATCATATAGATATATATTCATCTTAGACAGTCTACTGAATTCCAGCAGAGAACTTAGGAAGATAACATTTCACACTTGATTAGTCAGGAACAGAACCATGAGAGAAATATGTATCCTGTTTTCCCCCGAATGGAAAAGGCTGAATATGGCGTATAGTTACGGTTGAGGCAACCTCGGAACTTTCCCAGACTTTGTGAAAGCAAAAAAAAAGCGTGGAGAGGGGGAAGGAAGGGGAGAAGAAAAATATGGTGGAAGTATTCCCTTTTTTACACTTTCTTTGGAGATGAAATTTATGGATATTTAAAGGAGAATATGTATGATCAAAAGTGTTATTTCATATAATGGACATCCCATCTTCATGCTTTTATTGGGAAAAGCCAAGAGCAGAGAAATAATGCATGGCATAATGTCTTAAAGATATGGGGTGTTTCTTTTTGCTAGTTAAAATAGTGAGTCCCCCTCAAAAGGAAATATTACACTAGAGTTTAAATCAGTAAAGGTCAAGGGTTATTTGTTTTCAGTGAGCTATAACTGATGGTCTGATCTGCTTAGAGGTAGGATTAACCTCCTCTCTCAGAAGAGCCTTGCAGGGAATTGTAAGCTTGGATTTTTAATCTTATTTTATCCCAATGCTATGTGGTAGAGAAAGTTCTTGTGGCAGTAGAATCAGTGAAAAGCTGGTAGATCACCCAAGAAGCCTCTGAAGGCAGAACTGAAACAGAAAAGAAAGAAAACAGCAGGCAGGTCACCATCTCAGGAAAGCAACATTCATTTTCAGTCATGCACATCCTAACACTTTTGACGGCAATTTATCATGGAAGACTGGGTTCGCCATAACGGCTAGTGCATGTCATAGGTTAAATCAGAAAAGGCAATCCCAAAAGAAAACTTCAAAGTTCTTAATGCAGAGTGTTAAACATGTTGAGACAATGTTTGTTAGAGACAGGGGTAAACAGGGAGCTAGGAAAGTTGAGAAAACTACTGTGGGATTGTTTATTTTGTGCATTTTAAGGTAACGATTATCACAGAGGTTGTAACTGAGAAAGGTGTTACACCAGCACACAAGTATACCTGTTGGTGGCTGTTTGCTATGTTTAATTTCTAATTGATAATTCATATTTTTATCAGAGAAATTCCAGATCTGCTATGGAAACAAGAAATCAACTTATGCCATCAAATGTATACACTAAAATACACAGATAATTCTTTGAAGAAGACACTTGGTGGTCTTGTTTTATCCTTTCAGGATTTCCAGGAACCTTTTTATACCTTACACTAACCCATCTGATTCCCTCCAATTTCATTTTTCTATAACACGTATCTCTGGACATATTGTTATGTAAATCCATTTGAAATCTTGAGGGTAGGTTGTAGGCAACCTCACCAAATGGCTGCCAGAGTGGGTTTACTGCCCAAGGTGACAGAATAACTGCCGTGAGGGACATTTGCTGCTGCTTCTATTACTATTTCTATTATTCTTTTTACGCTTCCTCTACGAAAAAAACATTGGGCTATATGGCCACCTTTCAAAGTTCTGGTCTCCTATTTTTGAAGCCTAGAGGCTGTAACTTTTTTCTGGAATATTCAAGTGTCCTGTTTTTTAAATGATTTTTTTAAAATGTTGAGAATCTAGTAGATTGAAGGACATCAGTGGAGATATTCTATAGGCCCATTGGTGCTGCTGAATCTCGGTTTGGTTCCCCAGGTCTACAGAATCCATCATCTTCGGTAGACATAATTCTTCCCCATGCTTTTGGGGGATATCAGACATTGTAATCCCATATACCTAAATATGTTGGATCAGGAGACATTGAAGTCACAATGCAAGTGTAGTCCTTATTTAGCAACTATAGTCGAGACTAGCAATTTGATTGTTAAGCAAAATGTTTGCTAACTGAAACCATGGCTCTGCTTATAATCTTACTTCAATTTTCTTTTGCTTTACAGACCTGTGAAGGTTGTAGATGTGAAGATTGGTTGCAAAATTAATTTACATCACTGTTGTAATTGTGAATGGTCACTAAATAAGGACTGCCTATAGTAACATGTATAAAATGCAATGGGGCACCAGACAGTATCTTCAGAATTGAGAAACACATTTTTAGAATAAAATTACAACTTGGCATTCCATTATTGATGCCTACACTTGCATAATAGCTTGATCTAATAATTATGAACTTTCAGGTTCTTGGACTCTTTATGTTTTCCTACGGTTGAAAATTAATTGTAGAGCAACAACCATTAAAAAAGTAAATGTGCCATTTAATTTCTAACATATAGAAACATACCTAGCCACTGTTGTTCAAATGAACTTTATTTTTGGTTGGAAACTGGAACTAAATGCCAGAAAATGGCAAAAAAAAAAAAAAAAGTCACAAATCGCAGTCACACAGGCTGCGGTAAATGGCTCTAAAGATAGGCCAGTTGCCAAGCACCAAAATCCATTCATGTGACTATAAGGGGAATATCCGTCGTAACTTCAAAAACAGGTTGTAGGGAGCTTTGCGTAGGTCAATTGTAAATTTGAACAGTCGCCAAGTGATTGGTTGTAAGTAAAGGACTACCTCTACCACCTGGTATCTTCACAATGACTCCTGTCCCATTCATTTTGATTCCAATTTTTTATTCACTCGTACTTGGAATAATTTTCTTCTTGCTTATAGTTTTGCTGTATTAAAACAGGCAGCAGAATGAATTTGGATCTGCAGGAGTATGATTAGGAATAGATTTCTGAAAGCTGCTGACTTTCCTTTTTCTTTTTTTGAAATTATGTTATTAGTATGTCTGATTTAAAATACTTTGTGTATTTTTACTTTGAAATAGAATGGCTTGGATCCATAAAGATAATTACCGTATTTTTCGGAGTATAACATGCACCTTTTTCCTGAGGGTGGAAATGTTGGTGCATCTTATACAACGTATACAGCAATTTTGGCCTCCTGAAGCCCCGCCCCTGCATCCCATTGTTGCAAATAATGGGCCCGTTTTTCTCAGGTGTGCAGAGGGTTTGGGAAGCCTGCAGACTGCTTCTGTGAGCTGGGGTAAGGCAAAAGCTCCCCCATTTTTGCCTTCCCCCAGCTCACAGAAGCAGTCTGCAGACTTCCTAAAATCTCTGCATACCCCGTTTTTGGGGGAAATGGGGTGCATAAAGGGTTTGGGAGGCTTGCAGAGTGTTTCTGTGGGCTGGTGGAAGGCAAACACTCCCCCATTTTTGTGAAAAATGGGCTGTTTTTCGCAAAAACAGGGTCTTTTTTGCCTTCCCCCAGCCCACAGAAGCAGTCTGCAGGCTTCCCAAACCCTATGCACATTCAATTTTTTGCAAAAAACGGGGTGCACAGAGGGTGTGGGAGGTCTGCAGACTTTTTGAGGGCTGGGGGAAGGCAAAACGTTTTTTTTCTTATTTACCTCTTGGTGCGTCTTTTACACCGGTGCGTCTTATAGTCCAAAAAATACAGTATCTCAGTATTTTACATGGGTTCCTCTGTACCCCATCCCAACTTCCACCCTTTTTGTTTTTTAAGATAAATCTTCTGGAAGCATGAAACCTGTTCATACTGCTCTCTAATATTTTTTATTTACACTAGAAAAGAACCACAACCAATATAGCTCTTTTTCAAACCATTTTGCAATAAAGGCAAGCATTGTTCCTTTATTTAGAATAGTGGCAAGCAACTGCTAGAGTTGCTTGCAAGGTCTGCTGATTAAATAGATGTCTTTCGCCTTAAGTCAATGTCTCCAAATCATATATATGGCTGAACTCTTCCTATGATCAAATATCATGGATGGATGGATGGACCGACAGACATACAGGATACTATGCATGTACTTTTACATACCACCTTCAACCAATAGGTCTGAAGTGTTTGAAGAAAGATAGTATCAATAACTATTGAAAACTGTCTCCAGTGAAAGTGACCTTTAAGTTAGGAGAATAGGGATCATTTGATGCCAGAATGAGATTTGCCAATGGAATCAATTCCTCTTTCCTCATTAACAGAAAGATAGCAAGGAAAAATCTAATTGTGTAGATGGAAGCCATGATATTTAATCCTTTGGAAGAATATGATAAGTTTCCCGTATTTCTAAAGAAATTTTTATTGTCTTCCCCTACCCCTTTCTCTTAAACATCTACAGGATTGTTTACGAGCCTGCCAAGAACAGATTGAATCTCTCCTTGAATCTAGTCTTCGCCAGGCACAACAACACAACGTATCTTCAGAAACAAAGACTGTTGAAGAGGAAGCTGATCTTTCCTGCACACCCACTGATGTTAGAGATGTGAATATTTAAGGAGGACTACAGTGATTGGATTTACTTGGCTGTTCCAGCAAATGACAAAAGGGCATCTGAGAAGGAATTGGTATCAAGATCTCCCCAGAAAACCTTTTCTCCAGAACTTTTTATACCAGAAGGGAAAATGTTATTCATTCTTTTTTCCTTGCTATTCCTTCCTTCCCTTTATCAGTTTAGCAGGCAACCCACCCTCCCTAATTTCCCAACTGTCTTAAAAAAAAAAGAAAAATAAAGTAGTATCTGCATGATCTCTCTAGGAACTTGTGCTGCATACATATGTGTATGTATGCATGCATGCATATATGTTACAGACTAGGCATTACAAGCAACACACGTCGCCAGGGGAGTATTAAGATTTGTTTCTTGCATATTAAAAAGCCAACCATTTTTAAAGTAGAAGAGGGTGTTTTTAGGTAGATTTTATGTGTTTTGGGTTTGTGTGTGCGTTTTCCCTTTTAAAAAGCATAGCTTTAATGCAGTTCTAGGCTTTTCTCTATCTTGCTTGCTTATGCATTTAGTCACTTTATAAGTCATCTGCAAATGTTTATTTTATTCTCTTAGGTTTAGCCTCTTCACCTTATAAATGGTTAATGTAATCTTTACATTAGTATATGTTAGCATACATCATTATTATATGTTAATCTTCTCTGCCTGTGGATTGCCTGTGCATAAGCCTTCTAGAGTTCCACCTTAGCATGGCCGGAGAAAGGCGTTAACATATGTTCCAACAATAAAGAGAAATTGCAATAGTGACATAATATATTTTTGTAACCTTCCTATTTTTTATAGTTACCTGTGTATACATAAAACATACTAGTTTTAACCCAAAAGATACACAGCCTACTTATGTCCAGGTTGAATCCACAGCTTATCTCTTAAAAAAAAAGTTGTAAAACCATTCCATTTCAAAGCACTTTCAGTTCATTAGGTATAGGAAATACTTCCTTTTTTTGTGTGTGGGAATTTTTTCTTCAAATGGAATGGTTTGGAAATTATATATATAAATATATATATAAATATATATATATATATAAAGTACTTGTGTGCAAACTTGGAATTGCAAAGCAAGTACATTTAACTATGGTGTTGAGGAAAGGTGTGTTTTTTTGGTCTTTTTTTTTTCACCTGAAGGTTGTATTCCAGTCAGAGAAATTGCATTCACAAAATTGCCAGGATATCTTCCTAACCTTTTTGATAGAAAAGATATTTAGATGATTTTTTTTTTGTGCCAATTCATCTTGTTAATATAAATTTAGGGGCCTAAAAGGTTTACCTATAGAACGCATATTTTGAGAGTGGTCTCTAGATGTTGTACAACTGAAGGCTTTTAAACACTAAAATGTATAATTTATAGTTGAGGCTAAAAAGAATATTTATTGCAGAGGATGTTCAGAAAGGCCAGTATAATTTGTAAAATAAATCGCCCCCTTGATTCTAACAAAATAAAAAATTTCTTTTTACCCTCAATATTACAGTTTAAGTTCATATTCCTGAGGATTTAAGACATTTTAAGATAGTTACACATTTGGCCTAGATATTTTCAAAATAGCATTAACCACGAGAAAGGACCATAGTTAAAACTGTACAATTGGTGTACTTGAAAAAAAAATCTTAATCCAGTGTATTTCCCCTTCCTTTTTTTAAATTTAGCTACAAATAGAAAATTTGCACATCTTGGCTATGTATCTATTATTGTAGAAGGTAGCTGAAGGGACGTGGACATAGCTGTTGAAGTTGATGCTTGAGGAGAATGTGATGGCAAAATGTATGTGAGAAACTGCCGCTAAGGTGTTGATTGTAAAAAAAAGAAAAAGAAAAAAAAAGAAAAGTTTTAAAAAGGAGAAAAAAAAGGAGCAGACGCTCCCACATTTTCTGTTGAGCTGCTATGGATAAATTCCCAGCATGAATTGAAAAAAAAAATTAACATTGCTTTTCTGTATCTTTGTCATTGTGTTTTGCTGCTATTTTGTGGTCATTTTTTGTTTATACAATGTCATTATACTGCCATGTTATAGGTTTTAAATTTTCTCATAGAAAATTATATTATTGACATCATTTTTTGGTAGATTTTTTTATGTGATCAATTTTACTTAATGTGATTACTGCTCTATTCCAAAAAAGGTTCCTGTTTCACAATACCTCATACTTCAGTTAACCGTGTTTAGATCAGGTTTTAATGTTTGTTCACAATGCCTCATAGTTTTACTGCAAACAGAAATGCATTGGACATTATTCTGAATGGGTCTCGGCGATTTGCAACTAATTTGTGCTTATTTTAAAACAGCAAAACATTTCAGAAGATTACATAATGTCAGGTTCTTTTGTTAATGCGTTTTTATAAAGTGGATTCTTTTTCTGATCTGGGGTTTATTATCATAGTAGTTTTAAGCTGTGTTATTAGCCACATTTGCTATATGAAAGGTGCATTATAATATAACTCTTATATGCCTTTTGATGTTTTCCACCAGAGGATTCATCATGCGGTATGATAGGTTATCTTCTGGAATTAAGTATTTTGTGTGTTTAATCTGTTATGATATATTAGGGTTTTTTGTTGATGATGTTAATTATAGCATAATGCTAATTTAAAACAAAAACAGAAAGCAACACCTCTAAATCTCAAGTAAGCCAGCTAACCAAGTTGTACGGTGAAGAATAATCTAGTTGCCTGTATGCTGCTAAACCAAAACAGAATTAGAACTTCATTTTGAGGGCAATTGCAGTTAAGATCCTACCTAAAGACAACAGCCGTGTAATGCTACTAGCAGTCGCAGGACCCAGGAGGACTGGATAGATTCTGTCCACATTTCAGGAACATTTCTTACTGCTTACCTCATAGACACTTCTGTTTGTGGCATCTCTGTGTCTCTGAACCAACCAAGAAAATTGATGAGTTAATGGTTGTTAGTTTTATGACGTGTTTCACTGAGAAGTGGCAGCATGTACTGCAGATTTTTAAAGTATTGTACGTACTAAAAGGCCAAATGCTGACAAGCAGGTTCACGTGCCAACAGAGATGCTTTATTTGTCACATTGATATAACAATCTATAGAAAGCCAGCAATTCAGAATTGTACTTTTTATATATATATATCTATATATATGTATATTGTACTTATTGTCACCATTGGTCTGAAATGCACAGTCACCAACAGACCTGTAACGTAAGTTTCCAGCAAATGAGAAAAACCTTCCCCAAAAGACTAGAAATAAATTCGTAAAACCCACTGCTGGTTTTCTGTTTTGTTGTTCGTATTAACAATCGTCAATGATTTGCCGTGTTCCTTTGATTATTATTTATATTTAGTGTTCAGCATACAATGTAAACAATCTGGTGTTCCTTTGGGATGACATTTGGGATATTGAATAAAAGTTACAGAAATAATTTACAGTTGACTTAAATACAGATCTATTGAGAATACTGGAGCACAATGCTTCCCAACCAGTATAAAGCTCCTAGATTAACTTTAATTTCATTTAGTAGCCAATATTGCTACTGGATAAATGTTACGATTCCCTACGTCATTTAATCAAGCCATTTTGCTTTAAACCACTGATTATAACTTAACTATGGTATGCAATCAAGTCATTAAACAAACTGGTTTAAAACAAACCTTAATTCAGTCTGATGTATAAATAGCAATAGACCCTTGGTCCTAGTTTAATTTATTAAGCTCATCTGGAGCATCTTTCTTCAGAAAACTTTGTGAAAGAAAAACTTAACAATGAACCATGATCAGGTAGAATGCCAGTAGCACTCGGATGCAACACTTTCTCTGCTCAAGGATAACAAGATCTGTTCAGTTTTGGAACCACAAACTACAACATGAGCCAGCAGTGTGCTGCAGCTGCCAAAAAAGCCAACACAGTTCTAGGCTGCATAAACAGGGATAGAATCAAGATCATGTGAAGTATTAATACTTTATACTGCCTTGGTAAGACCACACATGGAATACTGAATCCAGTTTTGGTCGCTACAATGTAAAAATGTTGAGACTCTAGAAAGAGTGCAGAGAAGAGCAACAAATATGATTAGGGTACTGGAGGCTAAAACACAAAAGCAGTTGCTGGAATTGGGTATGCCTTTAATGAAAAGAAGGACTAGGGGAGACATGATAGCAGTGTTCCAATATCTCAGGGGTTGCCACAAAGAGGGAGACAAGCTATTCTCCAAAGCACCTGAAGGCAGGAAAAGAAGCAATGGATGGAAACTAATCCAAGAGAAAAGCAACCTAGAACAAAGGAAAACTTTCTTGACGGAACTATTAGTGGAACAACTTATTTTATTTCTAACATGGGATTGCTGTATGGAAGCATTTATACGATACTTTACCTGCCTCTACCAGCTGCAGATCTGGTATCAGTAACAGACTATTTCACCTGCTTACTCACCCAAGCTAACATTTGTAGAGAAAGGCAGGAGGAAGCAGTTACCACAGATGGAAGCATAGAAGCAGCACTGACACTGACTAAAAATGGGGACCAGGAAATGTTTCTAGACTCAAATACTCCATATTTGCAATCAGTATTTGATCTGACTAAAATAATGGAAAACAAATGATATTCCATATTTGCAATCAGTATTTCATCTGTACATTTCACAATCAATAGTTGTCTGACCAATCTGAAACCAAATCATTTGCATTTAAATCAAATGTAAAGAATTAACACAAATATTTGTATAAATGTGTTCAGCCTTTTCTGGATTCAATTTAAAACACTCCCATATATTCAGAAGGAAGATATGAAGACTTTCTATGTACATCCTTACATGCATAAGCCTAATGTTCACTGCAAAACTGACACATGAATGGCAGAGTACAATTCATCCCAAGCTTGGGTAGCTCAGCTTCAACATCAAAATACCCATTTGAACTTGAATTGAAACACACAGAATAATTGGAACAGCATCAAAACATTTTTTAGTAAAGTCAGAACACATTCAGAATTGAAACTGCTGTTTCAATTTACACATCTCCGGTTACTGTCAGCAAAACAGCTCCATTAACATATAATTAGTGATGGGTCGTTTTCTATATTTCTTTCCTTAGCAGTTTTTATAACTAAAAAAATCCTTTGAAACTGCATGCAAGACTTATTTATTCCATGTCACAGGAACTCTCCAAGGAATTCCAACTAGCCCATCCAAGGAAAAAACTCATTTTCCTAGATCAAGCCTTTATTTTTATAAGTCCATCCTAAAGGGTTGGATTGGTTTCAAAGTTTCCAGCCAGCACAATGGTCAGTCTGAATTATGAGTTATAGTTCAACAGTCATTAGTAAGAAAGCTTTACCTATGTTGTATACCTAATGCAAAGACTATAGTCATTAAAGACACTGATGTCTGGGGGTGGAAAATTAAAGAGACCAACAGAAAACAAGATGGATCAGTACTATAACCAACGACACAAACGTGTGCTTATAATTCAAAGTGTTACAGACAATACTAGTGAAAAGGTGCTCCTCAAGGTTTTGGAAACAACTGAATGACTGAACAAATCTAAGAATCACAGGGCAGAAAACTGGGAGAAAGTGCTTTAGTAACAATTACATCCAATGAAGGTCAGCAGAAATATTCCTAGGCATCAAGACAGACAATTTTCTCCACATTTTCTATAGGCTGTGAGGATAGTAACAACACCAAAACATCAGAGTGGGATTTTAACATTACTCCCAATTCCCATTCCAGCATTTTTCTTTGCTCCTTTTCCAACCAGATGATTTTGCATTTAAATGCTACATTCTGTTACAAGCTGCTTCAGAATCATTGAAATGAAATCAGGGTTTTAAAAAATGGCAGCATCTAATTTAATACATGACTGTATAGATTAACAATCATTTAATATTTCTATTTTGATTTTACTGTGGAGTTGCATTTGTAGAAGCAATAATCAGATTGATAGCAAGGCAGGTAAGAGATATAGATGTACGCACATAAAATAGCGCATATCTTTATTTTTTTAAGTGTGCCTAAATCTAAATTTGTTGTCCTTTTTTAAAAAAGAAAAAAAAGAAATAGCTTGTTAGAGAACAATGTGGGCATGTGTTTTTAAGCTACTGTTCATGCAGTCTGGTCAGGACTGTGTGACACAGTATACAGTGTTTTGTCATCCAAGGAATGTCTTTGATCAAGCATTTATGCAAGAAGGGGGAAGAAACCATGAAACCCTAATCCGTTCCCACAGTCCAGTAAACGTGAGCTGGACAAACACTGGACAATAGGAGTAAAGCTTGCTGTTGGAACAATAGCACCAACTAAAAAAATTAAAGACCTGCTGATTCACATTCAAAAAAGATTCCGTGCAATATTGATTAGTCCCCAGCTTCTGAATTATAAACTTCATTTATCTTCCACATATTTCTAAAAAGCATCCAGGTTTCAAATGCAAAGAAAAGCAGAGTTAATTTTCCCATTTTGTAGAACTATTAAGAGTAAATTCCTAAGCATCATACATTGCATTCATTCATATTTTAAAAAACAGGAAGATCCAATGCAACTATCATTGTTTCATTAGGTGTTACTTGATTGAGAATCATGAAATAAAACAAAATTCTGTTTTACTGGAGGGAAGACAATATTTGGTTTTATCATGACAGATTATAGCTATTGTTTCCCAGAAACATTAAAACAGGCTTATATTTAAGGCACATGGAACATGATGAAACAATTTTTTTATCCTGCCTGTATTATTTTTATAAATAACTCAAGGCAGCAAACA
>JANHFT010006534.1:259434-271656 GCA_032467955.1 Pseudoxenodon macrops
AGAGAGAGAGAGATTGGCCCAAAGCCAATCAATTGACTTTCATGCCTAAAGCAGGACAAACAATCTTCTGATTTCTAGCTTGGTTCTTTAAAAACAAGACCAAATAGGCTACAGGAAGATTCTGGGTCTAAAATATGTTTTATTAAACCAATTATATTATTACAAGGCTATTATTCATTTCATAATTTTAATATTGCTTTATTTATATAACATGCCTGATAGTATATTTGCAGTTTTGCTTTGTGAGCATATATAAATAACTAACTAAACTTTGCTATGATCAGATAGGTCAGGTCAATAATATATGACAGTATAATATGTTATGTATAAATATATATAATAATAATCTGAAAGTATGTAGTTTTTTTTCAGATTATGTTGATAAGGCTGACACAAAGAGGAGATAAACATTTATTATTATTATTAATAAATTATTATTAATGTATATATATATATATCATCATGATTATATATATTTTTTATACATGCACCAGTCTGCAGGAAGAATCAAAGTAGGTTTTTTAAAGGTAATAGTTAATAAGCTCATTTCATATCTTTCAGTCTTTTCCATCAATAAATGTGCATTTTAAAATCAAAATGGAATGAGACAGTATGTACGGAAATTCAAAGATAGTTTTAAAGTTCTTTCTGGAAAAGAATGCATCAATACCCAGAGACCCGACATTCTTTACACAACTTTTGTGTTTACTTCTCTGCTTTCATTGCAGCATCTCTGATATTAGGAAATGAAATGAAAATTGAACTGTATGTTTTTCATGTAACAAAGTAGACCTGAATACAATTTTCAAATATGAATCTCAGCAACAGCAGTGAGTGCAGTGCAAGATGAAAATGAAATTACCTTACAGAGTTGACTTGGCAATGATAATCTTTCACCCAACAGAACTGAAAAAAAGCTGGTAGGTGGATTGTATAGTATACATTTTTTCTCTCTCTCTACGCTGGGAATATCAGTATTGAGAACAAAAATCTAAAACATCCCCCAATGTCTGCTAAAAGCTTTTATTTGTAGGATAAAATATGTTACCTTTTGTGAGAGCTAGTACAATATGTTAAGAATTATTAAATTCATAATGTATAAAAAAGAAACAGAGAAGCTATATAACTGCAATCTCCAGAGTTTATTATGAATGTTTAAACTTGCTTGTAAATATTAAAAAAAAACCAGTTAGACTTCTAAACATCCAATACTGCATATCCTAGTTGCTTACAGCGTGCAATGGTTAGAATGCCGTATTGTAGGCTAATTCTCCCCACAGTCTGGAATTTGATCCTGACAAAGCTAAAGATTGACTCAGCCTTCCATCCTTCCAAGGTTGGTAACATGAGGACCCAGATTGTTGGGGGCAATATACTGACTTTGTAAATCTCTCAGAGAATGCTATAAAGCACTATGAAGTTGTATATAAGTCTAAGTGCTGTTGCTATTCATAGAATTTAACAAACCTTTAACTTTTACACATGAATCAATCTCCCACATACACACTTCTTAATTCAATGTCCAAGTGTCAGTTTTCCAAATTGTTTCACCTTATACAGTATATTGTATTTCTGTTGGATTTGTAAAAACACATTCATACCTCCATAGCACGCTGCAAGACTTTACTGAATATACAGAAAACTATCCTATGACTTACCTCCTTTACCCATCTCCAAATACTTCCCATTTACTAAATATAGTCTGGTTGCTTTCCCAACTTTACAGAACATATTTGGATAGAGACAGCACACAAGATGTTGTGCAATAAATCCTTTTTGCTGTTGTCATCCAACCAGATGGCCATTCCAGGACCCATCAGAAATGTCATAAAGAGTTTAAGTTGAAAAAACTGGGGGGAAAAGATAGAAGAGAAATTAAGCCACCTTATAAGGTTTGGAAAATAAGAGTGACCAATGTTGAATTTACCATGGATTTTTCCTTAACTCAGAATGTAAATTTGCCAGAACAGAAAACTATCCTTAAAGCAAACTGTATGTGAAAAGAATACCCTGTTCCACCAATTTCTACTTTCCAGTATTGACAATGTAATGGTAAACTTCTACCTTGGAAAAGATGGCCTTTTGCTAATGGTTGTCTCTTATGTATATATTTGAATTCACAGGCCTTTTTACTTGATTTTCAAATATATTTGCCATAGTCTTTTGAAAATTTTAGTGGGAGCGCCACTGAAGGTTTTTAAGAAGAGAATGGATAGCTATTTATCTGAAATATTATAGGGTTTCTTGCTTGAGCCAAGGTCCCTTCCAACTCTGTTATTCTATTATTCTGAAATAGTTTGATTTGGATGCTCTTTGAACCGTGTTTAGACTTCATAATTTTAACATTTATGAACCTTTCATTAATATACAGTGTAGCAATGGTAAGGACACAAATAAAACTACACAGATATGGAATGGCATCAGTGTGTTATCTTAAAGTGAAGAGCTATAAGTCAGATCACTGTTTTTAGAACTGAACTTAGGATGACCCTTGCTCAAGGTTATACAGCATTCTTCTTACTTAAAAAAAAAGCTTTCTTAAGGATTACATGAAATTGGAGATGCAAGTCTGGAAGCTGCAAAGAATAAGCACAGGACATACCTTGCAGTGGGTGCAGGGAAGGGAGGAGCATTACAATGTCATGGGAATCTGAAGAATGAGACCATTGCTATGTTTAAATGAGAAGCTCTTCAAAAGCTAACAGTTTTAGTCTAAGGTCTTTTTGCATTGTACGTGTGCATATCGGCACAAGTCATACTCAAAGTAAGCAAATTGATCATCAGAATTTAAGTGTAGTTTAATGATTCCATTTTAATCTGATGAGATGGTTCCAGAGGTGGATTTCAGCAGGTTCTGACCACTTCTGGAGAACCGGTAGCAGAAATTTTGAGTAGTTCAGAGAACCGGTAAATACCATCTCTGACTGGACCCACCTCCATCTATTCTCTGCCTCCAGAGTCTCAGCTGATCAGGAGGAAATGGGGATTTTGAATGAGCCTTCCCCTGGAGTGGGGAGGGAATGGAGATTTTGCAGTAGCCTTCCCCTGCCATGCCCACTAAGCCATGCCCACAGAACCGGTAGTAAAAAAAAATTGAATTCCACCACTGGTTCTACTGACTTTCAAGCTACAATAAGGCATAGGTTTTCTAATTTAAAAAAAAAAACCTCAGCTGAGTCAATGAATATCATACAGGGTAAAACATAATAGGATTTCTCTGGTGTTTGGCCAATTGCAGTGCATTTTTTATCAAATCACAGTTAAGCAAATAGAATTGTAGCATTACAAGTCAACAATTTAAAAAAATACAAAAAAACTGAATCAGGTCAACCTACCCTCATATTATAAATAAGCAAGCACTGAAGATTCAGTACTTACCTTGGAGACATAATGGATAACAGTGCCTTTCCTTAGCTGGAAAAAAATGTTAGAAATATGTTTTCAACCAGCTGTTGTGGGGATTCAGTCCAGCTCTATCGCTCATCTGACAAAAAATGCTAAAAATGTACTGTTTTAAGTGAAGGAAAGAGTTTTTGAGGCTTTCCATCTTATTCCAATCTTCTGAATTGCATATGCCATGAAAGATTAAATACTCATATCAGACAATTGAAATGTTAGCATTCAGAAATTAGTGACAGAACAGTTCAGTGTCTCATTAGCAGATATTCTATTAGCATTCATAAAACACTCATCCTAACAATTCGTCCCAATAGTCGCCTACTATCTGGGCAGCCCAAGACATGTTTTAGGTATTCTGATAAAAAAGTAATGTTTTACCTGTTACCAGTGGTGAAATCCAATTTTTTTAAACTACCGGTTCTGTGGGTGTGGCGTGGCTTGGTGGGCGTGGCTTGGTGGGCGTGGCAGGAGAAGGATATTGCAAAATCTCCATTCCCATCCCACTCTGGGGCCAGCCAGAGGTGGTATTTGCCGGTTCTCTGAACTACTTCAAATTTCCACTACCGGTTCACCAGAACCTGTCAGAACCTACTGGATTTCACCCCTGATTCTCTGCCCCCAACAATCTGGGTCCTCATTTTACGGACCTCAGAAGGATGGAAGGGTGAGTCAATCTTGAGCCCTGTCAGGATCGAAATCCAGGCTGTGGGCAAAGTTTGCCTGCAATACCGCACTTTAACCCCTGCACTGGAAAGGTAGGTTAAAAGTCATTGGTTTGGTGGATGGACAACTATATAAATTGGATAAATAAATAAACAATGCCATGTTAATCAGTGGCAGCAATCTTCTACACAAACCTGCCCTAGAAAGAAATCTTAAGGGAATATTTGCCTTTCAAATTCTAAAAAAATAGTTATTGTAAAGAGGCAAATATATGAGTATTGAAGGTTGTAACAATTGTGCTTGAAATTATCCAGAAAAGATAAAACATCTGAGACCCCAGAGAGAGAAGAGGTAAGGTACAATCATTACATTACAGGTACATCATTTGCAAACAAGGTCTCAAATTGTGCTGGATTGTTCTTTAGAACCGGACCTACAAATGCATAAATCAAAGCAAATACAAAATTATAAGCATGTTTGATTGATTTGCAAAATATGTTCCAATCACAAATCCAACTTTTACTGGTGAAATGTTTTAAAGGGTTAAATCATGTATTCTCAGTTAAAGAAAGTCAGATGACACGTTTTATATTTTATTTCTATTAAAATGTTACACACTAGAGCTAAAGTTTTTACATGTAATTCTTCAAGGTTTTTTTTTTTTTTACCATTTTACGATTACAAAAATTCACCACATTTTATCCAGTGTTTAAAAAGGCAAAATTGGAATACATAAATATACATTTAAGTATAAATACAGTAAGAAAATAAACGGATGTATGTGCTTAATAAATTAATCATAAATAGAGCATTGACAATGAAGTGCTAGTTGAAGAAAATGTTTTCTTCTGATTTCTGTACAACCTTATTATATACAATAACTTTTTTAAAAGAATAATGTCCCAAATTTCCAAAATGTAAATATTGAAATCTCAACTTGTAAAATGTCATAGAGGGGAAAAAAGTATATGAAGGCCTGCTAAATGTCTATGGAGATTCCCAGTCATCCATGGTTGTCTCAAAGGTCTTGTTCAATAAACACCATTTGAAAGGCAACTGGACTTTTCTTGGGTTTTTTCCTTGAAAACATTTTGCTTCTCATTGAAGCTTCTTCAGTTCTGAAGTAGCTTCTTGGTTGAAAAAAAACACACACAGAAAAAAAACGTAAGAGAGTCCAGTTGCCGTTTGAACACCACCTTTAGGAATTGCTGCTAACTTTAATGTGTTTTACATCAGTGGTGAAATTCCATTTTTTTTTACTATCGGTTCTGTGGGCATGGCTTGGTGGGTGTGGTGGGCGTGTCAGGAGAAGGATACTACAAAATCCCCATTCCCCCCCCACTCCAGGGGAAGAATATTGCAAAATCTCCATTCCCACCCCACTCTTGGGCCAGCCAGAGATGGTGTTTGCCGGTTCTCCGAAATACTCAAAATTTCTGCTACCAGTTTTCCAGAACCTGTCAGAACCTGCTGGATTTCATCCCTGAATTACATTACATCACTTTCAGTAGGAATGTAAAACAGCCTGGTCTACATCCAAAGCATCTCCTATATGAAATGGCAGCTTTTATCTGTTTGGCCTGCCTTTTTCCACCTGGAGCTACTGACATGAATCAGGCACTATCTGAAAACTCTGGGAATTTCAGTCACAGCACATCAGGAAAGTAACTTCTTGTGAGAAAATGTACTCATCTATATTTGTTGAGAATTAATGTTACTTTCATTGAAAAAAATAGTTATGTGGTAGAAAGTCTAGACAAAGTTATCCAATCTGTAAATGAATGATTAAAACTGAATATAGGTTTTAAGATTTTTGGCATGTCTAAAGAAACACACATTTTAGTTTTACAACATTGTTCAGTAAGGAAAATAGACATTTGTTGTCAATCTACAGAGAAATCAAGGATTTAGCTGCATTACTTTTTCCTTGCTTTCGCAGATAGCAGTCTAATCAAAAAAAAATTCTTCAAAAGTTAGCTCTTCACACAGTTGCCATTGTTCCAGAGCAAACTCACATCACTGGAAAGTCTTTATACCATTTAGCAACAAACATTGTCTTTCTAATAAAACATGACAGCATTATTATTTAATTTCTCCCATTAGTTGAAGTTTGTATTACCTTAATTATGGTAAGTATCTTCCAATAGCCAATTTCCTTAAAAACACAGAAGTCTACAAAACATAGTGAGATCTAGCCTGTTTTAAAAATGTATAACTCCCTTTTGTTTACTTAATTGTGGCTAATTTATTTCTAACACTATTCTGTTTAAATACATTGAACAGGAATTACCCATTCTTTGAATGAACAGCAGGGACTTAGAGGTACCTTAATTGGAAGTAATGAAGCAGTAAAGTTTTTATGGGTTTATCTATCCAAAAGTCTTCTAAAGCAAAAGAAAGTCTGCAGGCTTTGAGTGTTTCTCATCCCTAAATAAAATGTTTAGAAGAAACTTTTCTAACTATTTTAGAGATGAGAGAAAAAGAGGGTGAAGGAGTATAGCTTTCTTGGAATTAGTATTGCTTTACGAAGGTGGTAATCATATGTACACGTTTGTCATGTTTTAAGTTATCACTTCAACAAATACAATCCTAACCTCTTGATAACATCTCTCTAAAATCGAATTAACGAAACAGAAGTTACTAACCAAAACTAGGACTTTGTACTAAGGATACTTCAGAAGTTATACCAAAGGGATCCATGCTGTCAGTTTCAACCCGTTGATGAAAAATACCAGATTCCAAATTTTGCCTGGTATCACTATATTCTCCAAAATCTGCAGTTTCCACTGGCACAGTGTTCATCATAGGTAGGAAATGAGACAAGGGAAGAAAGTCTCTTCCTTTGTATTGTTGTCTTTGCCTGGCATTACTTAAAGACACCAAAAATTCATATTTCTTTGACTTGTAGATGTTGTAGCCATCTGGACGTATCTCCTCTTCAAATGAGCAATTCTCTGTGGTATATATAAGCTGAAAAGAGGGGAAAAAAGTAAACATGACTACATACTGCATGAGTTTATAAGTCTCTTAAATGGCAGATGAAGCAACATTGTTTGACCAAATAATCAGTGGGATTATCTATTTGGCTACAAGATAATTAAATATGATATTCCTTAGAGAGATTAAATTGGATTTCCTATTTCACAGAACTGAAATAATCTTAAGGGAATCTCAAGAAGAAACAGAAGAAGTATTTATAAATTAGGTTATAAGAAGCATTTATTGTATTGTAAGTATAGTCTGTAACTAAGGAATGGCGATCAATTTTACAACAAGGTTCATTTTGATTTCTCCAATCTTATTTGATTGGAAGGAAAGAAATATTTTTAATTCCTGATTGCTCATGCGTTGTTTTCACTATGCATTAAAAATAAAGGAATTACCATAGTTCAAACTGAATGCTTTTGTGTGTACTAATATTTGCAGTGGAAAACAACGAAGAAAGTTTCATAGTAATGAGACAGGGGCATGATAAAAATGTTGTCATGCAAGACTTAATTATGGGTTAAAGAACTGAATGAGTTTCTTTTTTTAACTACCTAATGGGACAAATAAGCGGTGTCAATCTGACTTACTTATGTCCTTTCAGTATCTCAGTTTGGCATCTGCTTAGATCAGATAACTTTGAGATATTTTCAGCTTCAGTTCTCAATAGTTTTAGCAGCATGGCTAATGGTAAACAATTTTTAGAATTGTGGCCAAAACAATCTGGTGCATACCAGTTTGTCTACCCTTGCCCTAGATTATAAGGAGGATTTCTATACTCTATAAAAACACAGATGCAAAAATTTGAATTATGCGAATAATGGAATGAAGATTGTTATAAAGGCCATTCCAGGGATATTAACATAAGGCTCTAGTGCGGAATTAAACCTGGAAATCTTAGCTGCAGTCTTCAAAGTTGACAAAAGTCATTATCAAAAGTAATTTGTAATGTAACAGAAATAGAAAACAATTAAATACAATGATTGGAATTAGTTGTATCAATTACATTTCATTTGTATTAGCTATAAATGAAATAATATAAATACTTTTGGCAAAATAGCCCCAGCGTACTTAGATTAGCTGCAAACCTTGGCCCACTAAAATTGCCAATTGTATTCAATGATGCCAAAGCAACCTTTGCACAATAGTTGCTTAAGGACAGTGCCATCCAGCCATTTTTACAGTTGGTAATGGGTCTATTTCTCAATACATACTCCAGGACAACCTGGAGTTGAGTAGTCCTCAACTTACAACAGTTTGTTTAGTGATGGTTCAAAGTTACAGTGGCACAGAAAAAGTTACATGCCCGTTTTTTACACTTATGACTTCTTGCTGCATCCCCCCTGGTCACGTGATCAAAATTCAAATGCTTGGGAACTGACTCATATTTATGACGGTTGCAGTGTCCCAGGATCATGTGAACATGTTTTGTCACCTTCTGACAGGCAAAGTTAAAGGGGAAGACAGATTCACTTAACAACCATGCTCTTAACTCCTGCAAAGATTCACTTAACACCTGTGGCAGGAAAAGTCATAAAATGGGGCAAAACTTAATTAACTGTCTCACAACAGAAATTTCAGATTCAATTATGACAGGAAGTCAAGGGTTCCTGTATAGATTGTTGGGAGAGAGAGATTGCCTTTTAAGAAATATACATTTTATATATGTATTTTCATTTGGTGGGAACCACAATGCCTTCCCATGAGGAAATTTCCACAGACTTCATCACAGAACAGACTCCAAAAATCTGGACAATCACTAGAAAGTCGGAAAGATATTTCGAAAACTCTCTTTCCTGCCATGGCATGCTCATCCATGCTTTTCCGATCCATATCTGATAGCCCTAATTGAATTTCATTTCCCCAAATTACTGGACATTCTGCTGGAAACTGAAACCCAGGACATCTGGATAGCACCAAACTGGGGAAAGCTGGAATAAAACTTGCTTGGTGATGTAAATAGAACAAATATATTGTCTATTCAGAGAACAGAAACAAAGGTGTTCATTCTTAATTCAGAAATGCTAACACTATGAAGAATGTGGCCATCAGTTCAGAAAGGTTTAGTCCCTTTGTGCCACTGTTGTTTTTCCTAAAACTCTGGTGTTACTCTGGTTCAGTCATTAGAGGTAACTGAACTCTTGGTCAATAAAAAAAAGTATTGCTGATTACGTAGAATGCTTCAATGATAAGAGAAATAGTGTTCTTGCACAAGCTCTTTCTCAGTCAAGCATCTGCCCCATACATTTATCTGGCATACAAAACAGACTGAAAATCCCATCACTTATTGCTGAGTATTTTATAGCAGAATTCCTTCACAGGGGAATTCTGTGGAGACACTGTAGGCTTCAAATACAGGTTCTTGCTTCTTCACCAATAGATTGGGTGATTAGTCAATTGGAAAACATGCTTTTTACTCTTTTGTCAAGATTAGCAATGGCTTGAAATGTGAAGTTGCATCATGACAATCACTTAATAGCACAACTTTGAAAATCAGTACCATGTTTTCCCACCATTGTGATTATGGTAGGAATTGAGTGGGAAGTATGCAAAAATAGTAGTGCATGCCCTACAATAGGCTCAAGAGTTTAAGAGAGAGAAAGAAGTACACCCGAAATTCCTCCCACCAACACACCATAAACCCAGGGGAAGAAAGAAAATCATGCTTCAAAATGTGAGACAAAGACTGGGGAAACTCTGTTTTAAAATCCTGCTTCAGCTATGGAAGATCACTGAATATTTGGGGCCGTTCAAAGATATTTCAGGCAAAACTACATTGCAGGCTTATAAAGAAAACTGGACAAGTGGGTGCTGTGTACACTGCTTTTAATCACTTGGAAGAAAGGAGAAATATAAGCAATAAGTAAATTGTTCCAATTATTGTGCCTCTATGATGTATAGGGCTATAGCCTGTTTCATTTTATTGATTCATTAAAATAAAAACAAGCTCACAATTCAGAGTTTAATTGAGTGTATTTAGTAGTATGCTTAGCAAGGTTTAGTTCTAAATAGATATAATTGCACAAAATTACATAGCTAAGCAATACTTTGGGAGGATACATGCTAATCCTTATTTTAATGATGAGACAGCTTTAAACAGTATTATTGTTGTTTACAAGCAGAAAGTAGTCAGATTTGAAGCCCACTGCTTAAATCTCTAGTTACTATGGAAAAGTTAACTTTTCCACTAAGGTATTTTCATTTTTGAAAGGATTTTAACAGGCCGAGCATTATGAATGGAAGCAGTGATAGTAATTATCTAAAGTTATGCCTTTAAAAGCATGTAAGAAGTATTATATCTATAATATAAGAATGCCTTTTCCAGCCAAAAATAAGCAAAAATATTGCTGTGTCAACAACTACGCATTCAGACCCTGGAAGGTCAATGAAAACAACAGGATTAAAAAATAATTGAAAATAAGGGTTTTCATGCCCTGTTCAGGTTAGTTGAATGAGTGCTCCAGTTTAATGTACTGCAACTTGCTGTATATTTATTTTCCAATTTGAAATTGAATTAGGAATATTGATTTCAATAGGACACAGTAGCGTTATGTTTGGGTGACCCTGAGGTTCTGGTGAGAAGTTACATTTGGGTAATTGAGGGAGCTACTATATGTAACACTGATGATCATTGCTACCTCTCAGTATTTCCTAGGGATATTTATATATTTATTTATGCTTATTATTAAATCTTATATACTACCTAATACCTATAATTGGCGTGGAGAAAACAGTAAAAAAGACCCAAAGTATTTAAGTTAACATTTAACTGCTTCATTCATTAGCAGTTATAAAAGATTTTTTAAAAAATCTATAACACTGGCCATTTGGACTTTTTAAAATCTAAATGAAAGGAGTTCCACATCTACATCTAGTCTACTGTTCTGCTGCTCAAGCCACTATATAGCACATTAAAGGTAAAGGTTCCCCTCGCACATATGTGCTAGTCGTTCCCGACTCTAGGGGGCAGTCCTCATCTCCGTTTCAAAGCCGAAGAGTCAGCGCTTTCCTAAGACGTCTCCGTGGTCGTGTGGCTGGCATGACTAAATGCCAAAGGTGCACGGAACACTCTTACCTTCCCACCAAAGGTGGTCCCTATTTTTCTACTTGCATTTTTTACGTGCTTTCGAACTGCTAGGTTGGCAGATGCTGGGACAAGTAACCCCATTATGTGGCACTAGGGATTCGACCCGCTGAACTGATGACTTTTCCATCGACAAGCTCAGCTTCTTAAGACTCTGAGCCACCACCACGTCCCTCATATAGCACATTACTGGTTCTCAAAGGTTGAGGTAGCCAGAGACAAGAAGCATTCTGGAAAATTCACAAACACCCTGCCAGCTTCTGTTCCTTTTTCTGTTTGCTCTTACTTATCCTGCTTGCTAGATTGCAAGGCTTCCCTTTCTGCAGGCTTTTTTTTTTAAATCGGATTTCAGAGTGCCACACCTTGCTGCAAAGATCCGGATGACCAGCAGATGGGAGTCAATAGTTAGCTTTCTGCCCTTTGGATTCTGCTGTAATACCAACTCTTATCTGGCTCCAATACAACTATGTTTGCTACCAACACAAGGCAAAGGGTACACTGTGTAAAGGGTCTCATTAACTGATCAGAAATAGCACCTAACTTTTATTATTTTTTTACCTGGCCCCCTCTACAGAGTACCAACAGAAAGCTTTGTGAACCTATGCCTTCTGAAATAGAAGGAAACCAGAGGAAACTGACATTATTCAATAAAGAAGGCCAGGTCCAGATTCTTTTCTCCATGCCAGGGATGGAGAACTGTATTTGGATTGGGGGGGCAGGGAAGGGGGGGCTGGCCAGAAATCGCTAGTGAGCCAGCAAGCTTAGTGGGTGGTCTCTCAAGAGATTTACGCGCTTATTTCTCCGCCTCCCCCACCCACCCCCCTCATAGGTTACCGTGAGGACAGGAGGCGATAAGGATCTATCTTCTAAGCCTGGAGCCCCGAAAACAGGTCCCCAAAGAAACGTAAACAAATAGTAACTGTAGTCTTATAAGTTCTGGAATGTTGGCTGAGCCCGCCTCTAGGCTCCCGCGGTGCTGCAGAGGTAGCGCCCAAGACTGTTGCTCTCTTTCATCCCGCTACCCTTTCCAAAACCCAGTGGATATCACCAGGTTCCGGCAACACTTGGAGGTTCTGTGTGAAGCCCACCCC
>JANHFT010006534.1:288459-298748 GCA_032467955.1 Pseudoxenodon macrops
TAATATAATATAATCATGCACATACTGGTAATAGCCCACATTATGTTTGTATATGTATTGGCAGGATTCACAGATAAGATTAAAAAACCCACTATGCAAGCATGTTATAGAACAACTCATGGTTCTAGTGGTTCTAGACATATAATTTTTGAATCTCAGAGAGAGAGAGAGAGAGGTCATCTGAGAGTATGTTTCAGGGGTTGGCTGCTCTGGGTTTGCAGGGGTTCAAGAGAACCTCCAGCTAAGATTCTGTGCAATTTGGAGAACCTCCAAATTCCACTCCTGGCTGGCCCTGCCCACCCCATCTCATCCCTCCCAGGAGTCCCCACGCAGCCTGTTTTGGATGCAGGTAAGTGCAGGGTGCGCACTGAGGGCGAAAAATGGGCCTACCAGAAGTTTGGGCCCGTTTCCAGCCTCCATAAGGCCTCCAGAGCCTGGGGAGGTCGTTTTTGCCCTCCCAGAGGAGACCAGGGAGACCAGAAATGCCACCCCTGCCATGGTGCAGGAGATGAAATAGATCGCACCCACCATGGCCACACCCACCAGTATCCAGGCAGAGAACCCCTTGCTAAAATTTTTGAAGCCCACTCCTGGTATGTTTAGAGCATGTTTAGTGTAGTGGCTAAGGTACCACAATAGAAATCAGGAGACCATGATTTGTAGTCCCACCTTAGGCACAAAGCCAGCTGGATGACTTTCAGTCAGTCACTTTCTCTTAGACCTAGGAAGGGGGCAGTTGCAAACCACTTCTGAAAAGATTCGCAAGAAAACTTCAAGAAATGTCCAGGCAGTTGCCAGGAATCGACACCAACCCAAAGTGATATCTATGCAAAAGTCTATGTCGTTAAACTAAATTTATCTTTGATTACCTACTAGCCAATTGCTGATACCCTTGGTAATTCTGCTCTCCCCCAATAAGCTATTTGGAAGATGCTCCACATTCCTTACCAAAACCCATTTAATCAGTTTCAACTCAAAAGTTTTGCTCCCTTGGTCAAAGTGGGAGAGGGCTGTCCTGAATCCTTCAGTACCATTGCTAGTATTCTCATGTGCTCCCAAGATATCTGTCTTTAAAAGACTACAGCTCAGGTGCAATTCTTAGGAAGCAATGTTATGTCTTTACCAAGAATACGGCTGGCATGATGGTAAACATTTTCTTCTAAAATAAACATGACTACTCCAAAGCAAAGCATTTGGCTCAAATAGGAGGTTGATCTCAGACCAGCTTAATAATGTTTAAATCATCTGCAGAAAGGGTACTTGCTTCAATCACACAAGGACAATGCCAAATTCTCCCTCTTCTTTTCTCAAATGACTCTTCTCAGTTTATGTGTCAATACTCTACAGTTTTCATCTCTCTTCTCTCCCTGTTTTCCCCCCTTCATCTGAATGGTTATTTTATTGTCTGCGCAAGTGATTGTTTCATGAGTGCCAAAACCAGAATAATAAAGACCTTTGAGGCATACAGTTAGCGGGGGTATCATTGGGGTGAAGGAATGTAATGGCAAAATGAATAAATGACCTTTTTGAAATATTCTCCCTCAGTGACCATGTGCTTGCCGGCATAAAGCTAGTGAACACACTTTATTTTATTTCACTTTTCTCACTGGTATTCCTAGAATTACTTCCCTAAATATTTGCTGTTGTGATCAAATGAATTTTGCCCAAGGGTCCCTAACTTTGTTGCATGTTCCTTCAAAAGCTGAAGGCAGTTAGTATGGAATAGCTTATATTGGCTGCCTCTGAATGATTACATATTCTCAACTTCTGATATTTTCTCAGCTAGCAGAGTTGATTTGATTTTCCCGAGAACTCAAACCTTTATGCATTTGATAGAACATCACCTCTTCTTATAAGAACTGCTGAAATGAGGGAAATCCTTCCTGGGCCTTTTTCAGATCAGGAAGGAGAAGCATCTAGGGAGGCTGTGGAAGGATGAGAGTTGTATAACAAAAGCAGAAATATCCTCCATCAAGAGAAGACAATGAACTCTCTTCTGTAAGGCTTCTGGTCTTGTCTAAAATATAGATACCCTTCTCAGGGGAGTGACTGTTGAAGAGCTCTGTGGTAAACTTAAACTGAACGAAAGCAAATGCTGGTGGTCTTGTAGAGATGGCTGCACTCATTGTCTTAGCACAATTCTCAAAGAAGACTGAAGTTATTCTTCACCTCCTGATAATCTAGAAGTGGTGCATTATTTTCTAGATGTCTGTACCCATCTTATGCAACATATTCCTAATTTCAGAAATTTCAGAACTATTGCACCTGCTCCCTAGAAAAAGGATCAGATGGCCCAGTTCTGTGGCAGGTGAGTCTCCATTTCAGCAACAGAAATGGGCTATATTATCCCCAAAGGACTGTATCCGGTTTATTATAATCTGAAGTAATAAAGGACTGTATTTGATTTACTATGATCTGAAGTAATAATGGACAGTATCTGACTTATTATAAGTGAATGTACCAATTTCTGTGATATCTTTAAGTTTTTTTTTTTTTATTTAAAACATTAATGTCACTCCTATAGCAAAGAATGTCATTTTGCCACAGATTGAGGAACGTGGATTAAGGGAGTTTATTGCACATGCCAGTCATTCATTTTCTTCTGTCTATATGGGTTGTTTACACATTAAGCATGAAGATTTAGGATTGGTTAGTCTATAGAACTGTTTAATGTTTAATCAATGGGGAAATCAATTTGTGCTGTGAATGGATTTCCATTTATGCTTCAACTAAATTAAACCACCATTTTACCACTTCACATTCAACATCTTAGTAGGAGATTACAACATATATTTTTGTTATTCAATGCATTTCTGGGGAAGTGAATGTAACTGGTTCCTTTTTATATCTTCTATGACCTGAGTCAGAATCAAAATAATTGGTAGAATACTATCTTCACCAGGCTGTTGGTTTTTTAAAATTCTGGATTTTGAAGTTTTATCATCAAAAAAAATTCTGATTTGTTTTCAGTGAATCACTTTGCTCACAAGATAGATTTGGATGTATGGATTGATCAAATAGTGACAAATAATTCCTTTTCCATTACAACCATTTAAGCAAGGTGCTGCTAAACTTTCTGTCTCCAATAATATCTTAGTATGGAATGAACATCTAAGAGTAAAGCACGCAGATTGTTAAAGTTAACTCATAAGACTCCATGATGTTTTACAAGCCGAATGTATTCTACATGTTTAGTTTCACTGTCCTAATGTAGACTCAAGATGTGGAACACTTTGTCAAGAACTGTGATGTTCATGTGAATTATCATTGTTTTGCACAAAGATCAGTCGCTTGGGCTTTTTTTTCTACTATCTCATCTTTGGATTGTTTAATGTGCTTACTCATTGATTCTTTTTTTGTCCTAAAAGGAGGAAATTTTATAGCTATACATTTCAGCTGATGGTGTTGTCATCACTTTACTGCAGGGATTTCTGCTTGTTTTGGATATATTTGTGAAGTAGAACCAAAGCAAATATACCTTGCTGAAGACCGTGGGAATCTTTTCAATGTGTGTCCACCTTTGGGCTGTGGAATACAGTAGAACCTCTGGTTACGAATGCTTCTGACCACAACCAAATTGGGGTCTGACCAAAAAATCAACAAAATATTTGAATCGGGTCACAAACACATACTCCGGTGGTGATCAAACATGGCTGCGGATTTCCCTTTCTGCTCCATTGGCTGCATGAGACTTTTGCTCCTGCTGCTAGGAAATATCTTTCCGACAATCATGAGAAATTAGGTTCGGGTCACGACCAAATCAGGTTGCAACCAAAGTTATGGAACTAATTACGGTTGTGACCAGAGATTCTACTGTACTTTTCTTTCCATTAGTGGGTAAACCTGGTATATAACATACCTTCTTTATTCATGGCATTTTTATTATTTTATAAATATTTTATTTACTTATTCATTTATTTGGATCGATTTTATTTGTTTTGTTTGTTTATTGCCAGTTTGGTCTAGTGGTGAAGGTGTTGGCTTAGGAACCAGGAGACTGTGAATTCTAGTCCTGCCTTAGTCATGAAACCCTGTCTAAGTGACTTTGGGCCAGTCCCTCTCTCTCAGCCTAACCCACCTCATTTTTGTGAGGAAAATATGAGAAAAGAAGGTATGTTCGCCACCTTGAGAAAGGTGGGATTAAAAAAAAACAAAAAACACCCAAATAAATACCATATAGGCAACTTAGACAACTTTCACCTGAAAATGCAATAATTTTTCTCCCACACCATTATTGATACAGGCTGTGATATTAACCCCCGGTGTGTGGTACAATGACCCTAATGACATGACAAGGATATTAACCTTTGTGCTCCCAACCCATGTCTTGTGGCAGAGGCCACCGCTGCTATGGGTTATTTCTTCACCACATGAAACTGCAAACAAATGTCACCCTTTTGGAGGGAAAAAACAAATGTGAAAAGAGTTTTCTAGCTTTGGGGGGGGGGGAGAGAATGGCTTGTACAACACTATTCTGTAACGTGGCAACTTTGCATCCAGTCAATGCATTTTCTACCGAAAGTGTAAGGCGTGTCCCAAAATACAGGATACGAATCTGGGGGAAAATAATTCAGAGTATTCCCAAAGAGGGAATCAATGGAAGCTTTTGGCATTTCAGAAATGGTAAAGTGCTACTATACAAAATAACAAGGAGACCACTTAGATAATTTAATATTAATATATTAATTATATTAATATTAATATGGCACCATTTTTAAAAAGGGTCTATTAAAAATGTTTTAATTTTTTATTGGCAAGGAATTTGTCTTGGTGCATATGCTCTCGGTGTACATAAAAGAAAAGATACATTCGTCAAGAATCATAAGGTACAACACTTTATGATAGTCAGGGTACAAACAGTCGTAAGTATAAAAACTGGTCGTAAGTCATAGTTCCATTGCAATTTTGAATGGTCACTAAATGAACTGTTTTAAGTTGAGGACTATCTAATGCTTTTTTTCTTGTCGTCATTCTTTTCTTGTGGGTTTTTTTCTTCCAATATTCATGTTTTGTTTCCTGCACATCCAGTTCAGTTTTCAACTTGCATCAATGCTTATTCTTGGCTATCTTTTACATCAGCCAATGACTGTTTGATTTGAAGTAAACCACTTTTGTGGGTCAGGCATACTCTATCCATATCACTATGGGGATACAATGCAAAGTGAACAGTCGTCAATTTTTTTTGTTTTATGGTCCAAACTGCCTGGTTCAGTTTGTTTCCAGTAAATAACATCAAATCACAGATATAGCTCAAGTATTAATAGATTTGATGGTGTTTCCATTGTTCAATTTTATTCTTTAGCATTTTTTTCTTTCCACTTATTTATGCCTGCTTGCTTGCATGATTCCTGGAGGTATGTGTGTTGAAATCCTATCAATTTTTGAATATATATTTTAAAACAATAAACAAAATGTGTTCCTCCTTCTCCTTCTCCTTTTCCTGCTGCTAATGGAGGCTCAGGAATGTTTGCAATGGCAAGAAAATGGAGCATTTAATTGCCACTTACTATCAATATGTCAAGACATGACTAAAGTGTTAAGAAAGGAACGATGTGAGAAACTTAGCGTCTCGGTCTGATGTTTTACATGTTTGTATATGCAACTGATGTATGTAATTCAATTATCAAGGATATGCATTGTTAGAAGAACAAATTCAGAGGCATCCTTTATTTAAACAATAGATTCTACATCATGTTGTAGTTAAGTGTTCCTTGCATTTTATATACTGTAGTGCATTTTCTTTTGAATCCTTGTTTTCGTTGGGGGGAAAAAAGACAAGCAAAATTCATGGCTTTTACTTTCAGATAACTACATTTTACAAAGTATTCTGACAGCTTTTCCTGCCCACTAATTCCCTACAATAAACAATCTGACTACTCTTGTGGTTTCACAAGCATAGTGTAATTGTGCAAATGGATATATTAAAAAAAATAAAAATAGATATTGCAGTTTCATGACTCACAAAAATTACATGCATTGTTCAGTTTATTTAAGTGTCGTTTGACAGAAGCATGATGCAGTGAAGGATTTATTATCTCTTGCTTTTCTACTAATACCTAAAATGATGTAACAGAGCATCTAATTTAAAGTAGGTTTCTCTCTTTTATAGTTTATATTGCTTTCCTGCAATATTTTCTTTTCCAACCACTTGCAACCTTATTATTTTTGACATTTTTAAATGCCTTTGAGCTAAGTCTCTCTCTCTCTCTCCCTCTCCCTTTCTCTCACACCATTGCAGGAAGAAGATTTCTTCATTGACTGTCCAGTCTAGGGCTGAGAAACAGTGCTGTAAAAATGAACATCCCATAATATTCAAGCAATCAATGACAAGAACAATTGAGAATAATCAATAGCTTAGCACTATGCTATCCAGCAAATTTAACTGGAAAAGTGGGACTGGCATTGCAATCCCCACTGTAAGAATCATATAGAATCACCTTTGGTGAGATGGGTGGCTATATAAATTTGATTAACATAAATAAACAAATAAATGAAATACTTAATGAAAATTGGTTAGTGGGTGGAAAATTTTTGGAGGACATCATGAAACTGTCTTGTAGATTTATTAGCCTGTAATAATTTATTTTAAAAATGAGGAAATCTGAATTTATTTTGAATTATCTTGTTTCATTTGGAATATATCTGGTTATTGGTATATTCCTTTTCCCCCTTGATAATTAAAATAATATCCAACTCTGTTTGGATAATATTATCTCTTTGAATATTATTATATTATAAAAATAATAATCGAACTCTGTTATTCTGTTATAACTTTGAAGTGTGAATCGGAATGTGGTGTCTTATGTGAAAAAGCCCAGAGAATGGAAGCCCTTTGCTGTTGGGCTTCATGCATTGGACAAAGTCCCTTCCCAACCTTACTTCTTCAATGCTATATGTGTAGACAGTGGAATTGCAAGACCAGGGAACCATACAAGCTCTTCCCTGAAAATTTTAAACAGGTAGACCAGGGGCTGGCAACCTTAAACACTCAAAGAGTCATTTGGACCCATTTCCCACAGAAAAGAAAACACCGGGTGCCACAAAACCCTTTTGACATCTAAAATGAAGATAACACTGCATATATAATTTTTTATTTTTATGCTATGCATAAAAAAACTATAGTGCGTTGCATTTATGAAATTAATGACCTGCTACAGAGAAAACATATTTTTATTTCTCCATGCAACAAAAACATTTTGAACTCCCCCCCAAAAGATGGGTCAATAAATCACGTGCTGGCAGGTGTCACACATTGGCGGTTGTGACACATATTTTGAGCAACAGGGAGCCACAGCAGAGGGATGAAAGAGCCACATGCAGCTCCAGAGCCATGGGTTGCAGACCCCTGAGGTAGACCAGCCTTTTCTCATATAGTGCTCTATAGATATATTGAGACAGCAATTCAGAATATGCCTGAGTTAGTACCATGGCAGGACCACTATGTGGCAATATGTCATAAAAACCTATGGATGTCATTTGAAAATATTAGTCATCACTGTGGTTTTAGTAGTCAGCAGATTTTGCTGCTTTTAAATCAGTTTTTTTCCCCAAACTTGGCAACTTTAAGATGTGTGGATTTTAGCTCCATGAATTCTCCAGATAGCATGCTGGCCAGGGGATTCTAGGAGTTGAAGTCTACACACTGTATCTTCAAGTTGTCAATTTTGAAAAACACTACTTTAGACTAAACTCTTACATATCTCAAAACAGCACTTTTCACTTTCCCAACAAAAACTGAGTTTGTATTTCATGTGTTATATGGAAAAAGTATTAAGAACCCAGATCCTTGAATATATATCAGTGGCAAAGCCTGTCAGATTTATGTCTGCCTAGGAATTTCTTCATTCTTGTTGCTTTCTTGATCTAACTCATTTTGACACATCCATCTACATGCTATTACTGAATATTTGCTATCCTTTGTAGATATTGTTTATGACAGACTGACTGTCATGACTCCTATTGATAATATAAGTGTCCATATCAGTGAATGACCATGATCAGATCATGCACTTTGGAAACAGTCACGCTTTGTTATATTGGAATAAATCTGTGACTGTTTCCAAAGTGCATGGTAACTAAATAAAAGGTGCCCATAGTCCACTATGCAAATAATCAGATTTGTCTAGATTCTGATGGCTGGTTTTGGAAAGAAAAACGGATTCAAAATAATAAGGAGATATTAGTTATTTTATTAAAGGTAAAGGTTCCCCTCGCACATATGTGCTAGTCGTTCCTGACGAGGGTCATGCTCATATCCGTTTCAAAGCCAAAGAGCCAGCGCTGTCTGAAGACGTCTCCGTGGTCATGTGGCTGGCATGACTAAATGCTGAAGGTGCACAGAACGCTGTTTCCTTCCCACCAAAGGTGGTTCTTATTTTTTCTACTTGCATTTTTACACGCTTTCGAATTGCTAGCTTGGCAGAAGCTGGAACAAGTAACGGGAGCTCACTCCATTATGCGGCAGTAGGGATTCGAACCGCCGAACTGCCGACCTTTCTGATCGACAAGCTCAGCATCTTACTGAGCCACCGCACCCGTATAGTTATTTTATTAGATTAGTTTATTTATCCCTGTCTCAGATCCAAGTGCTGCTTCTGCTTTCCAGCTATAGTGATTTGACTATATCAAAATAGATTATCTGTTCCTTGTAGTGAAAAATCAATTCAACTTGTCTATATAAGCAACTGGAACAAGGCTTTCCTTGATTGGGGAAAGAGGACTATATCATGATTCGCTCTTTGGTAATACATTACAAAACGCTGGTTACCGCTTGATGTAGATGCTGCTATTTTGGAGCAGCATAGGACTTTTTGAATCTGGTCTAAAACATACTTCCAAGTAAACATGGATACTATCTGAATACTGCTATTTAATAAAGGGTCTTATTATACATCAAAATATAAAATACAAAATATAACTGATTTTAAAGGAACTTCATTCTGTCCCTGTAGTTTTGCATATAAAATCTTAAAAAACTCAGGACTGGGTTATCATAAAGGACATCTCAAATTAACATCAGCCTCCCAGGCCCCTAGATCCCCCTCTCTTGGCTGCAGAGAGCTGACAACACAGGTGGGCCTCCCAGTGTGATACCTCTCCCTTCTGGGATGTGCCAGACCCCATGGAGAGAAAGCTTTGAAAAGCCATAGTTTTACATTGTCCTTCCCAGCTATTATTCCCTTTAATAATTTGATAAATCGTTTTTATGCTAAAATAGCATATTGTTGTAATAAAGTAGTAGTTTTAATAACCTTGAGTAGATATCAAATGCAAAAAATAAAATAAAATGAATGCAATATGCCAGGTAGAACTGTGTTAGGCAAGGTCATAACTTATGAAGACTAATTACTAAAGGTAATATTGGCTAAATATTTTCCTCAAAATATTTTGTTCAGGACTGGACCGCTAAAGAGAATGTAAAGGCTGACTTCCTGTAGTGGCTAAGGTGCTGAGTTAGAGACTGGGGGAACTATGAATTTTAGATATCCTTTAGACATAGATATTGGGCTGATAACGTTGATAACTCACTCTCTCTCTCTCAGCCCAGGTCACCTCACAGGACTGTTGTGTGGAGAAAATAGGAAGCTGGAATGTGTTTGGTATCTTTCAGTTGACCAGAAATAAAAGTATGCCGAAAACTAAAAATAACAGTGTTAAAAATAAATGATATTAAAACTTAATAACACTGAACAACCTGTTTCATTCATGGTAATAATATTAACTACAGTACTTCAAGGTTTTCATTGTGAAAAAAGTCCTTTCATATAAGCAAAGGTTTTCCTGTATATGCTTGATGTGAGGTTTTGAAATATCTCTTAAACCATTGCCAAATGTCCAAATAAAGTTTAAAAGATGTCAGAAAGTATTATAAAAAGCTTACTTTTTGTGACTATTAGTCATACTGTAGTACCTTCTCATACATTGCCTATTGCTATAGTCTTTACTTATTGACTATTCTTTGTTTTGAACCCTTAGCTTCACTTGACTGCCATGTTTGCTCATTCACACTGTTTCAAAGATGTTAAAGAGCGTGATTTGATTTTGTTTGTATCCATTAGCATTCTCCAGTTCCAACTGTCTTCTAATCAGGCTACCTCTGAAGTACAAATCAAGCAGCTTAAAGGAGTCTGTTAAGTGTCAAAGTCACTTAGGAAAACACCCTGATTCCTAGTGAATTACTGTTTGCCTCTCTCTCTCTCTCTCTCTCTCTCTCTCTCTCTCTCTCTCTCTCCCTCCCTCTCTCATCCCTTCCTCCTTTCTTCTTTCTCCTTTTCCTTCTTCTTCTTCCC
>JANHFT010006534.1:308681-320250 GCA_032467955.1 Pseudoxenodon macrops
CTTTCAGGGAATGAAATGAGAAAACTACCCCCTATACACCATTTACAGTATAAATGTTTAATTAAAGTCAATATGATTACTTCAAAGTGAGCTGCTATTGGGACATGTTCAGCAGGAACCCTTATGGTAGAGGCATGACTAGTGGGACAGGACTCCTACCATAGGCAAGCACCTATTTTGCAGTTGAAACCACTGAATTACGATAATGGGATTACCCGCTTAAAAAAAAAAAAGACAGGTCTATTAAACCCCCCAATAGGTTTAACATATTTTTTCATATTTAAAAAGCAACCTCTAGTTTTTAAAAGGTTAAATGGTTTATTCCTCTGCGAATCTCAGTAGCCTCACATGTGTTTAATCTGCCCCCAACCCCAGTTGGAAAAAGAGGACCTTTGACTGGTGAAGTGATTCTCTACTGCAGAATTGCATCGTAAGCTGGTTTTTTGATATTTTGTAGCATTTATGGAAACCATTTTCAAAGGACTGGTTAACCCGTTTTAAAGGAAGGTTGACAACATCAGAATACGTCATCCACGGTTCGTTCACTGCAATGCGTGAAGCAGGAACTTTGGCTTGTTCCTATCTGAGAAAAACTCATGAGAACGTGAGAGTTCCTGGTTCAAACATGCCCAGTTTAAAAAAAAGGGCGGGGGAAACATAGATGAAACCTCCTAGTTTGTTAGTCAGCTCATCGAAAGGAAGAGCCAAATGTGCTCATTTGAACAGTACTTATGAAAAAACAGTGGCTTATACCTAGGTGGAAATCTGATCTGAAAGAAAGAGATTTTCAAGTGTTACTAAAATCATGCATTTGGGAATTCTTGACTTATGACCAGCAACCATTCAAAGTTCTAACGCCACTGAAAAAGTGACTTACAACTAGTTCTTGCCTTTTTGAACATTGCAGTGTCCCTACCATCACGTGATCATGATTCAGGTACTTGATAACCAACATGCATTTACAGCAGTTGAAGCACCCTGAGGTCATGTGATTGCCAGTTTTGACTTTCCCAGATGCCTTCCGTCAAGCAAAATCAGTGACAGAAACTGGATTCACTTAAGGTGTGATTTACTTAATGACTGCGGCCAAAAAAAAGGGTTGTAAAATTGGACGCGGTCATATGATGGCTCACTTAATGATTGGAAGTTCTAACAATGGAAGTTCTAGTGCCAACTGGGGTTGCCAATCCAGACTACCTGTAATATCATTCCATTTAAAAGATGGTTTGTGGTCTTTAACACAAAGGTTCTTCATTGTAACCTATTACAAAATGTGAGTGGCTGAAAGAAGAAAATGACCACCCTGTATCTAAGCCGAACAATGAGCAAAAATGCCCAAATGTTGCTTTGTACTACTAACATGGCAATCCTCATTCTCACAATGCTGAAAATTTAAGTCTAGAACTTGAAAAGAGTCTACCTAGAGCACAATTCACTATGAACTCCTGCCATGCAATCTCCAGAGATGTTCAATGGGGTTTACTCCTACTTTGCCTGTTGGATTCTGCTCTACACTCCCCAGAGGAATTGAATCAGAGGTGGGTTTCAGCAGGTTCTGACCAGTTCTGGAGAACCGGTAATGGAAATTTTGAGTAGTTCGGAGAACCGGTAAATACTACCTCTGACTGGCCCTGCCCCCATCTATTCTCTGCCTCCTGAATCCCAGCTGATTGGGAGGGAATGGAGATTTTGCAGTATCCTTCCCCTGCCATGCCCACCAAGCCACACACACAGAACTGATAGTAAAAAAATTTGAATCCCACCACTGGATTGAATGCAAGAAAGTTCAGAGTTCAATTGCAGCAGAGCTAAAAAGAGCATTGCAGGGCATACATCAATGTTGCAGTTTCTGTAACAGAAGTAAATTGACACCATTTCTATGAACTAACGACGCTGCACAAAAGGAGGCCAGAGATGCTGTACGTTCCTATAAGCTGACATCAGAACTGAGGAAGATTTGTCTAGCCTCTTTTGTAAGGACTAAAACATTTTCTGGCAGTCATAACTGGTTAAAAACAATGTTTAAAAAAAAAACAATTTAATGTCCACTAATAAACATTGTATAATGCACAGAACAGTGCAAAGCATATAGGAATCAGATTTCACATTTTAAAAAGTCATAATAGCAGCACACCTGTGATAACTTACTCCAAAACAAAGATAAGATTAAATAAACCACAATGCAAGATTCTTCTACTGTTACATTGTGTAATGATAGCTTAGGTTGGAGGTCTGGTTTTGTAGAAGGTTGTTCTTTCTTTCATTTCTTTTCTTTTAGGAATTTTTAAAAAAATGATCAGAACTATAAATAACTTTCTGGCAATATATACAGACATCAATAATTTAAATATGTTACATCTACTCTTGCATAAAACTCTCAAAGAAAAGTGCACCATAGATTCACCCCCTCCCTCTTCCATTCTCCCAATTGGGCCTTGCCTTTTCCTCCTGCCCTGAGGTAGTTCTGAAGGGATAGTTCTCAAATTCTGGGAAGAAAATGTGTCACTGTCATGGTGGGAGACACTTTGTTGCCTTTCTTGGTTCTTCCATTTTTGCTCAGGGCCATGTACATCCCAGGATAGATCTGGGACTCATAGGCGTTGTAGTTGTTTGGCAGCAGAATCTCTTTGAATTTACACTCATCAGCAAAGTGGTTCTGAAATGAGAGTGGAAAAGGAAGGGAAGAGGATAGTGAGAGTAAGGGAGAAGTTAGATATAAAAATGTCTTTGTGTACATATACAAGGAAAATACACATGAGCACTAGCCTTCATTTTTGTTCTCTTTTCAACTTTATCATACAACTCTAACTTCATAAACTCTTTCAGATGACTTTATTCCATCCTAATTCCTTCCAGTTTACAGTCTATAATTTTTATCTTTCCAGAAAATGTAATCCAATATTTATGGAAAACATTGAATTGGAGAAGGCTGAGGTAGACAAAAACTACGATCAACATTTACCAGTCCATCTGAGGACTTCATTAAATGGAAAAGCTGAATTTCAATGATGGAATATTTGCCAAAAAGACCATAGTGAAATCTTGGTATCATCAATAGGTTAAGGATAGATCTTGTCTAATCAAGAAAAGCAATAGTGGCCTAGGTTGGTCAATCATCAGATATAGTAATTTGATCTAGGGAAGCTTTCTATGTAAATAATGATATATCAGACAATATATACACAGATACCCCATACCTTGGTTCCATTCCTTTGTTTCTCTAAAATTCTCACCACAAATTTTCACAACTATCTCACTTTTATCTTTCTAAATACACCCGGGTATTTATCATACAATATTTTATCTTTTTCCCCAGAAATATACTTTTCTAATTATGCAGGTCAGTCTCCAACAGAAATAATTGTCTGTTTTACTCAAATTATGATTAGCTGGATCAATGGATGTTAGCTTCATTTTTCTTCATTTCCACACAGATTTCATTTTAAAAAAATGTTTATACTGCCCAAGCATATACACAAAAATGCATATTGAAGTTGGTATAAATTTAATATTTCCTTTTTAAATGCATTCTTCTTACATTTTGTTTCAATCAAGACCTGCATTTTAGTATTTTGGGGGGAAATGAGTTCAGAGAAACAATAACTGAATATTTCAAGTCACACAAGAGCAGCAGGCACAGATTATGTCAATTCTTATCAAAATTCACAAAGCTCAATTGCTCAAACATACAGGTAGTCCTCAACTTACAATAGTACATTTAATGACTATTCAAAGTTACAACAGTACTGAAAAAAGTGACTTATGACCATTTTTCACACTTATAGCTGTTGCAGTATCCCCATGATCATGTGTTCAAAATTCAAACGCTTGGAAACTGACTCATATTTATGACAGTTGGAGTGTCCTGGGGTCATGAGGTTAGTTTTTGCAACCTTCTGACAAGCAAACTCAATGAAGAAGCCAGATTCACTTCACAACCATGTTACTAACTTAACAATGGTTAGAGATTCATTGAACAATTGTGGCAAGATTGTAAAATGGGGCAAAATACACTTAACAACTGTTGCCGCTTAGCAACAGAAATTTTGGGCTCAATTGTGGTCGAGGACTACATTTATATCTTCCTGCCTGTTCCTTGATCTGAAATAATAAGAAGAGTAGTCCAAAACTGTTCACTTAAGCCAAGTTCAGCACTACGTCTTCCTCTACACTGGTTAAACTCTTGAGATTAACAGCAGCATTACTTTTTGAAGCAGAATTTCCCAGCCAAATTTTATGCTTGTCTAGAATGACCATATTCCACACATGGCAAGGCCTCAGATTGAGAAGACTCTCCTAAAATCTTGACGCAGCACAATAACACACTGCAATAACACCCCCCATCTCCTAACCAATTATTATCCCCTCTTTTATTTCTGATTGTGGATAAACCATTCACAACATTTTCTGAATAACATTTCAAAATAGTTTTATGAATGGATTTCCCAGGTTTCAGGGCCTAAGTATGGCTGAATCCAAAAACATCTACAGTACACCTTTATTACCTACTTTCCACTCTAATTAATGCTCAAGGCAACCTAATCTGTAAACTCCCTATAGCTTCTCTCTCTTTTTTCCCGTCATCTCCAGAAGTGGGTTCCTACCAGTTCTAACTGGTTCTTTAGAACCGTTAGTAACTCGGCGATGATGTCACAGAGCCGGTTCCTTCGGTGTCTCTGTGGGTGCCGCCATCTTGGATTTTGCTTCTGCGCATGCATGGAAGCTATTTTTTTATTGCTGCACACTCGCGTGCTTTGTACGCACACATGAGGCGCAACCCCAAGCGAACCAGCAGTAAAAAGATCCACAACCCAACCCTGTTCATCTCCCTTTTGGTCAATTTGATTTGGTTTAAAAATACTTTGTAATTCTACTGTTTTTAGTGGCTCCCCGACTTTTAAAGCTGGCATGTGCCTGAAGCTCACAGTAATATGATAAGATATAATGTAGAACGAAAATTAAAGCTCAAAGTCAAATACATTGAAAATATGTTTTATTAATTGAGATTACATATATTCAGTTAAAAATTTGAAACACACAAAGATCAGGGTAGGTAGACCCACCCCTCTTTTAGGGTAAACCCACCCATCTTTTAGGATTGGATTTCCCTCCCCTCTTTTAAAACTAAACTCAGAGAATTGACTGTTTTAAGAGTGTAGATGCATATACTTTTCTATACAGGGGAAAGTCTCCGCTTACAGAGAGAGCAGTAAAGCCCTCAGATATTTCCAAGCATGGAAAATCTTCAGGCAGCTGCCTTAAAAATGAAGGGGGAGGGACACATCTTTATGTTATATTAAGGAAGATTTGAAGAAGACAAGATACCTTTCCCCTGAGTGCTACATTTTCTCCAAGAAAATTATGGGGAGCTACTTGCTGGAACAACAAGTTCTTTAAAAATATATATATATTTAATTATAAAACAGGACTAAACATTAATAGAAACTAAAATTAAGTAAGAAGGAAAAAACAAATGAAAAAAAAAGAAAGTGCAAAAAAGTAGAAGAAAAATAGAAAAGAAACCAAAAAGATATTTAAAAAGCCGTTTCCAATTTTTATAAGAGTTGTAACTACAATTGAACATTTACCTCTTTCTCTAAAGTTACACTACTACACTTTACTTTCTGTAATCTAGAGTTACCTCGTTCTTTAAAATTACAGCATGACGTTTTACTTTCTATAATCTAATTTAGTTAATTATCAAAACCATAGATTGTAAGTTCATTTTTTGTTTCATGCTAAAATCTATAAGGAGTTTCCAGGTACCAATAAACATAGATATTGCCTTCAAATGGGTTAATTTGGCTACCTTGGCAAATTCTTTCAGCTTCACCAACTATTCCTAATATGGTAGTATTGCCAAATATTTACATCAAATTCTTTTTTTTCTAAATCATTCTCAACATGCCTCATGCTTTCTTTCTCTGCCTTTTCTCTTTCTTCCACTTTTATCCTCACTTTCCCTCCCTTCTTTTTTCTTCTCCCCAACAGCCATGCCTCCACTGCAGAACTTTTTTTTTTAATGAAAGAACATTTGTTTGTAAGAAATAAGTATCAGTGGAGCTGTGCTCTAGCACTTCAGGAAGAAAGAACCAAATGTTGTAGAACTCAAATAAAAACGGACAAAAACAAGAGATTTATAAAGTGATTGTTTGCTGCAAGAAGAAGAACAATGGTCATGTTACCAGTACTTTTCATATATGTCAATACTGCCTTATATACATGAATAATAAAAGACCATCTTTTTATACAGTACAGAAATTTGCTTATTCTGGCAATATAAAATAACTATCCATGATTCATCCATTACTATATTCCACAAGTACTAAGCTTTTGGATATGGATGTATCACTATAAAATTACATGGTTGATGGGGACATTGGAAGGTTTCTGGGTTGAACTTGGCAAATTGGCAGCTATTCTCATATTATCCCAGACAAATGGCCTTGAACCTTTGCTTGAAAATCTGTAATGGTACAGATTATAACACCTATGACTCCAGGAGGCAGGCTGTCCCACTGCTTAATAGCACTTCCCACCAGGAAATTCCTCCATATTCCATGTTTGACTATCTTTTTGTAAAGCTTGTACCCATGGTTTCTATGGAGAATAAATCAGTGGTGAAATCCAATTTTTTTACTACCGGTTCTGTGGCCGTGGCTTGGTGAATGTGGTGTTGCTTGGTGGGTGTGGCAGGGGAAGGCTACTGCAAAATCTCCATTCCCTCCCCACTCTGGGGCCAGCCAGAGGTGGTATTTGTCAGTTCTCTGAACTACTCAAAACTTCCGATACTGGTTCTCCGAACTACTCAAAATGTATGCTACCGGTTCCCCAGAACCTGCTGGATTTCACCCCTGGAATAAATCCATTTCTCCTGCCTTGCCTGTCAAGTATTAAAATATTGCTATCATTTCTCTCTACATTTTTCTCTTCTCTAGTTAAATATATCCATTTCCTTTAACTGTTTTTCACAGGTTTCAGCCACAAAGCCCCTTTGTTGCACCTCTGCATTTTCTCCAATTCCTTGGTATTTTTCTTGTATTGTAGTGACCACATCTGAGCACAATATCTCAGGGGTGGGCTGTCCTGTGCAGCAGAGAGCAGAAATATCCTTTCCTGTTATCTCAGTATTACACTTCTGCTGCATTGCATTGACTCTTTTGGCAGCTGCAACATGCTGCTGGCTCATGCTTAACTTGTGGTTTACCAGGATGATCAGACTCATCCTACTAAGTCAAGTACCTCCAGTTTCTTTTTTACCTGTGCCACCTGGTTTATCTGAGTGCAGAAATTACATTTATCATAACTGAACTGCATACTGCTGAATGTTCTTTCCCCATTTACAGAAGAAAGCACACTCAAGCAAAGAAAAGAAGCAATGTTATTTAAGGGTCAGGCCTGGCAAATCAGTCATAATCGCTTACCTACTCTGAAAGAATCTGATCATTCTTACATTATTCTGAAAATTTTGATAATTCAAATAGCTGATTCAAATAGCTGATTCACTTCTTAATTTTATCTATTTCGGACATAAGCTGTCCGAGGACAATTTGCAGAGCTACAAGAAGGAATAGTATTATGGGTCTGCTACACTGTTTTCTTTTGCTTCCTGTATAAAGCAAACTGAACTCATTGAGTAACACATATTTGCCATTGTTTAATTACTGTGTTGCACAAGCAAAAGGCTTAGCATAAATGGCTCCAGTGATGGGCTGCTGCCAGTTCAGACTGGTTCGGGCGAACCGGTACTTGCAACCTGGAGCTGTGCCCAGGGGGCCCTGCTCAGCCCCCCAGGCACAATCCCGTCCTATATTGTTATGTTGTTTGATGCCAAATGCATGTGTGGATGGAGTGTATGAGTGAATTCCTGTGGTTTGAGATGCTGCATGCATGCGCAGATGGCACGCACGTGAGAGAAACAAGCGCGTGCGCGCACGTGCACTCACATTTCCGGTGCTGGGCGAATCGGTTGTTATGGTATGTGATGCCCACCTCTGGTTGGCTCCTTTGGCTTGAGGGAGACAACGTAAGAAAATAAGGCAAACCCTTACAGTCTACCACCATTTGAAACTTTCCTTCATCTCAATTTTTTTTAATCGCCTGTATTTCAGATTGTTAGTTTGCTTGGAATGCAGCCCAATGACTCTTTATATTGAGCCTTCAATAAAAGTTATCTACATGAATGACACTGGACAAAGGATACATCTTTTGATTAGCTATTTAAGAAATGATTGATACCGGTATATAGAAAATGCAGATCATTGGTGGCAAACTGATATAAATAAAGGAAAGGCTATTGTGTCCAAAGTCTTAAATTATCTGAATGTACAATGCCTTTTACCCCCTTAAGATTTAGTCTCACTTCCTTTTAGGCAAGTCAGTAAGAAAATACTTTTTCTTTGGCAAAAATCTCTGCCTGCACCAGCTTATATCAACAGAAGCACTATAATAGAAAGACAGCTGGAAATGACCAAAGGGGAAAAAAAAAAGACTTGCATTATTTTTAGGAACTAAATAGGCTACAAGAATTGAAATGACTGTCCAATCATTTTTGCTCTAGATTCACAGATTCGAACAAATTCAGTATAGAATTTTAAAAAAAATCTAAAGTCAGACCCTCACAGCGAAACTGTCCTTTTCTTCCACTAGACAGTGCATGAATATATCCATATGTAATTAGTTTTTGTGTTTTGTTATAAATTAAACTGCTTTGCTTTTTTTTTGTCACATAGTGACAGTTTGCTAAATTCCAGAAAGTATGTCTTAGAAAGCTTTATGTAGCAAACAAAAAACAAAACAAAAACACCCCTCATCCTATCCTCCTATTTTTTTTATTAGTTTGCCTTTTTATTTCTAGTCCCTCAAAACTTTGCCATAAAGTTGTTACTTTAAATTGATTACAGGGGAGAAAGTATTCTGTTATAAAGCACACAAAAAGGAAATACAATAACCATTCCATTTGTTTTAGGACTACCACTTCTGAACCAGCAGACCCAGTGGCAAAGTAGTCCAAGTACATTGGTAGATTGCAGCAAATTACAAGAGTTGAATGTCTCAGAGCAATATGCTATCTTACACTTTGCAAACCTATGTGTACACAATGTGCAATCCTTTGATTTCCCAAATTAGGTGATTGCAGTACTTGGAAATATATGTGTATATTAAACAGCATTTTTTTTGATTTTCAGATAATCTGATTTTTCTGTTACAAATACAAAAATGTTTTAGTCATAAACTACCTTTTACTTCCTACAGCTGTTTGCAATGTCCACATCTGGGACAATCGGAGAATTATCCTCTTAATGTGCTTAACAAGCACATCTATATAGTCTTATCTACTAAAAACCTGCAATATTGAAACACTTACCTATCTTTCTAGTAGTGCCAACTGTGTTCATCAAATAAAAGTACAATTGATATACATTATTTTTAAAAGGTGATTAAAGGTCTTTAGCTGAAAATCTTCATAACTGCTACTTACAGATCCATAGAGTTTGCCTTTGCCGTTCATTGCTACAAAAAGTCCACTTTTAACACCAAAAAGGCTAACCACTCCTCGTTCCACTGGAGAGATTTCCAACAAACCTTTAAGAGAAGAAGAATGCATTAGAAACAAACCAGGATATGGATATAGGATTACATGCAATCATAAATCATTTGAATAAAGAATATCCTACTAATTCTATTACTCTTTAAGATATGTCAGTAGAACCATACCAGTAGGGCTACTCTCGTGACATGTGGTATGCAACTGCTATTCAAAAGTTCAGGAATATTTATGTGTATCTTATATTATGGCTTTGTAGACACCTATATTAGGAAGCAAACACCAAACTATTAAGATTCAGAAAAGTTCCACTGATCTTCAGGTTACTCTAGACCAGAAATTGGCAATCTCCAGTTTATGGGTTGAACCATCCAGTCCCAATTGCAAGTCCACTCCAAAACCATTGCCAGTCTCACAAATTGTTCTTTCTCACCAATCTTTTCAAAACTTCCCTGCAGTAGATGATTGGTTCATTCAAACTTAGAATAAATGGTTGAACTATTGAAAGCTTTGTTTCCCATCAGCTTACTCATAAGGCTTAAGACTTGTGGTTGCTACCAAGTTGACACCTTGCCATCATACCATCAGTAGAAAGTCTTTTTTTTATTCCCCCAATACTGTGGGTATTGGGTGTTGAAGAATGATATACAACTGATATACAACTAACACTGAAACTTGAGACTAAATATCAGTTTGGTATAAGCAAGGACCTTCCATGATATTGGTTCAATTCTACCGTAGTGAAATAAATAGAATGGAGGTAATGACCACTTCTGAATAACCAAACCTTCCGGGTTGTTGTTTTTTTTGCAATTGTCAACCATCTCCTACCCTCTTGTCAAGGGCAGCCCTTCCCACTGACCTGATTCTCACATTGTACTAACAGGGGCAAGCCCATTTTGGTAGGAAAATGGTTGCAATGGATGGGATAAAGATGTGCAGAACTGAGCTATTCATTTAGCTGGAATCCACATTTTGCTATTTCCATGATATTGCAAGGGGAAGAATTTCCAGTTATTCTTTGATTATTAACTATGTTCCACGTATTTTATGTTTATATACTACTACATGTGCTTTCCCACTTCGCAACAATGAGAAACCCCGTCATGATTTTTGATATTGCAATCTGGAGACTAGAAAAACACTATTATGCATTCCTGTCAGAATTGCCTAATCAGATTTTATTTAGTGAATCACAACCGGCTGGTTCAAGCATGCTGACTTTAAACCAGTGGTGAAATCCAATTTTTTTTACCACCGGTTCTGTAGGCGTGGCTTGGTGGGCATGGCAGGGTAAGGATACTGCAAAATCTCCATTCCCATCCCACTCTGCGGGCCAGCCAGAGGTGGTATTTGCCAGTTCTCTGAACTACTTAAAATTTCCACAACAGGTTCTCCAGAACCTGTCAGAACCTGCTGGGTTTCACCCCTGCTTTAAAACATGATTTGCAAACCACCACTAAGTGGGTACACACATTGAATTGAGACAAAACAGACCCCGCCTAAACAAAATGAACGAATTTAGCCAACTCATAGTTCCATAGAGAATTAAGACCTATGAACAAGCCCCCTGCAAATGTTATCACTGATTCCCTCCCCCCGCACCTCCCAAAAATAGAGTGATTTGCACTGACTTCAGCAAGCTACTTTCCATAGACAATATTCCCACCCATCTCTGTACAGAACAGCCGCTATCCCTAACATATTGCTCTACAGTCCCTTGCCTCATTAAAGTTACAGAGCGCACAGTCATGAGGTTGGTTGTTGCCATGAAAGCCCTCCCTTTGCCTTTGCCAACTAGCTTTTAAATGGGGTTCAATTATTCCTGCCACCTTAATATCTTTTAATGGGTTTTTTAAAAAAGCGTTCAGTTATTTATTTATTTTTTAGCATTGACATTAATTTTTTTTGTAGACTGTTTAATATTGCGATGCTTTATTGGTACACCACCCAGAATTCCTCTTTAAGGAAGATGGGCGGGCAAATAAATAAATAAATAAATAAATAAATAAATAAATAAAT